>ML295052.1:104408-148843 GCA_005239495.1 Nicotiana undulata | reverse complement strand
GTTGAAACTTAGGTCGAATGTAGATGCACTTTTCTCCCAATATACTTATAATTAAGGGATGATGTACCTACCACACTGAATATATATGAGTTTAGTTTCCAACTCATTAAAATGTTCATCGATACAACATAGGAGTAGAGATATATTTGCAATTTCCCGAGACTGCGCAGACATCATAAGTGACAAGTAGGTGGATCACTAGAGCTTTTTGAGAAATATATATCATATATTATATGAGGTCTTATTGGGACATATTATATACCAAATTGAAGGTCTTGGAATGTACTTTCCAACACTCTTAATCGTTCGTTCATAAGACATCAGGATAAAAAGATATAAGCATCGGAAGATGGACCAATCCTAGGGTGCCAAGCTAGCACCCCTTTGACTTTTTCCAAAATAGATATATATGTGTCTTAGGTCGGCTTTCTCTTCATATTTCAGCATAAAACGACCAGAGAACACCCATAAACATAACCTCAAGCTATCTACTAGGTTTTCAAAGAAGACTATCATCCCGGGCATGAAATCGAGAAGCAATAACGTCAAAACGATCCCTACGATGTAAGTGTCATTATACCACCTCTTTTTTTTCTTTGCAGTTAGAGTTTTGGAAGTTACTTCATAGTTAAGAAACATATAATATCTGTATTTAAGGGTTTAAATATCAAGGAAGCTTGATAAATGTATTTTCTAATAGTTAGAGTTTTGGCCACCTTTCAGCAAAGAAACAAAAATATACAGAAGTATAGAAAATAAACCACAAGAATAGAAGAAGATGAAGGAACAACTTTGATATTTCATATACATAAACTGTTTACAAAAGGCTCATGAAGCCGCCGAAAAAATACACAAAGTCAAAAAAGAAAACTACTGGTCACCACCATTACGACCTTCAATATCCTTGATAGCTCGATCTTCAACATGATCGCCACCTAGACCACCAGCTCCCTCTCCATACGACCCCCAGCACCGTCGTATATGGAATCATACTAGGGCTCGTACTGAAGGCGATCTATCGCATCCTCTTCGCTCTCATCTTCTTTACCAGGACGAGGAGTAGACGGATCAAAAGCACACGCAATAGGAGCCTCACGAGATTTCATACGAGCACCCTCAAAGTCTGCAGCAAAAACGAGCCCGCTACATATAGCTCACGAAGCACATCCAGCCGGGCCTCGACATGAATCCACTCTTCGTATAAATCACAAGGAATGTTGGGGAAACCGAAAATTGCATATGAAGAAGGTTGTTCAAGTAGATTAGCATTCTCGGCCCCCAAAGTAGCTACTCGATCGTAAAGACCAGAGGTCTCTCTCTTCAACTCCCCAATCCTCTCATCGAGCCACTCTTATTTGAGCCTTGTCGTTGCTAAATCATTTTTTTGCTCGGAATGGAGAGTTCGAATCACCACCTCAAGAGAATTCGCCTTCCTCAAAGCCTCCAACCGAGCGGACCCCGTCTCCTCTAGCTCCTCCATCTTCTCGGCGATCTCGCCACTAAGAGCCTCCGCTCTAAACTAACACTCCTCAAGATGGCCTCGCAGCAAAACTACCTAAGCTTGGAGATCACTGCATTGAGATTCTACCCCCTAGATGAGCTCGAACTCTTCCTCCTTGCTCCTCAACGTCCCCTCCAAGACGCTGCACTTCCCCACCATCCGTACTAGTTCCTCGTCTCTTTCCTTCAAGTTGTCCCTCAATTGGCGCACATCGCCGCTTTCGCGAAGCCAGCACCGAAGCTCCCGGTACTTGTCAAGGCACTTGAAGTACTTATCCTTCAACTTCACATAAATGTCTTTGCGTCTCTACTTCTGATGAGGACTCTCAATCTCTAGGATGATCGTCTACAAAATAAATAAAGTGAGAACCTGCGAAATAACAAAACCTAAATGTACTCACCTAAAGGGAGAGGCCGGTGATATTTGACAGGTCGCTGTCATCTATAGTCATGAGGGTCTTACCCTCAACTTCAGAACAAAGAGGGATAAGGGAGGGGATAATCTTCTCGGTATCTATGAGCAAATTACAGTTCATCGGGATTGATACAGTCCTCGAACCCCCTTCCAACCTCACTTTAAGTTGAGTAAGCCCTTCGTCAATCATCCTCAACTCGTCCATGTCTATGTCGGGGTCAGATCCAATATCCTCATCAACGACGGGTTTCTTTCTATCATAAGTCGAGGAAGGCACGTCCACCGTGACCTTGGAAGATGAGCCTTCACCGCTCCTTGAAGGAACATGGTCGTCATTTTTACGCATTCATCTGCATCCCTCATAGGACGCATACTCATTTCATCGAAACAAGGGGCCTCAGAACTTGCCTCTGGGCTCTCCCCGATATGCACTGTGGCCATTTCTCGAAGGACAAGGACACTAACTCCTACAACGACGGTCGCCGGTCTCTCTCCCCCGACGTCAATGACCCTCCTCTTACGAGGCATCAAACCACCGTATTTAGGAGAGACGTCTTTCTCATCAATTAGCGAATAAGGTCGAAAGATAGGAGGCGCAAAAGGAACAAAGACGGGCTCCTTAGTTATGTTGGACAAGGTCAACACCAGAATGGAAGATGTTGTGGACGTGATAGGAGCCGAAGTCGAGGAGGCAGCAACCACCATACGGAAAGAAGGCACTGGTGCCCGACTCCTCCGAGAACCCCTGCATGAGAAAAAGACAGTATTATCAACAAAATGAATCCGCATATAATAGGAGATGGAGTGACCACGACCAAAGATAGGAAATTACTAGTTGAAGGGAGAGCAGGCCCGAATTTCTTTAAAAAAATGGGTCAATCACGGATCCCTACAATGTGAGGGACGAGTCGCTCGACCCAGCCAAAAATATAAAGGGCAAGAGAAGGAGGCTGATTGTTGGCTACAAAAGGGAAAACAAAAAAATGATCATCAATCAAAGTTCGGAATCAAAAGAAAAAATAGAAGGAAACAAGGAATCCATGAGTGTAGTTCCAAGCTACGGGAAATCCGACGACGTTGGCCACAACGTCCTCGATCCTAACGAAGAAGAAGTTAAGCCAAAACTGATGATTAGCTTTGTCCTCCATATTCACCACCAAGCAATTGCCTCCTCGGTGGCGAAGGTTCAACATTGTCTCCCTATAAAAGCAAGGGGAGAACAAATGTTTCAAGTGTCGTAGTGTCAGTTCGACCCCGGCTAGCTCGGCGAATTTGGTCATCATCTTTATCAACTTGTAGACATATGGTGCAAGCTGAGTCGGGCAAACACCGTAGTTGCGACAAAATTCCTCCACTAGTGGGAAGAGAGAGAGATAATAGCCAATGAGGAAGGGATAGGCATAGAGGGCGCAATACCAAGGGCGGTGTACATGTACCACGTCTTCTTTTGCCGGGATCAGCTCAACATGGCTAGGAAGGCCGAATTTGGCCTTAAGCTCTACCAATTCTTTAGGCGTCATCAGCGTTTTAAAAACTCAAGGCGCAACATCCGGTACTTTGGTAAGGTCGAACTTAAAATCAGGGTTACGTGGGATTATCTCCTCCGCCAACGGGAATGTTTCATCCTCAGCACTGGCAGAAGCACCTTCCCCTTGAGAGGGAAACACTACTGCCAAGGGAGCCACACGACTTCCCTCGCCAGACTCAGAAGGTATAATAGACATGATTCGATGTAAGAAAGAGAGGTATCAAACGAGGAGGATCTAAGAACAATATAAACAATGAAACAAAGGGGAGAAGTTCGATGCAAGAAGTGAGCAAGAGAAAAATATGGGATTTCGAAACAACGGGAAATTTAAACTCCAGTTCGCCGCAACCACTACGACCTGCATACCTCGCTCAATAATCTCGACCACAAAGAATAAGATCAGTTCATCGAACCCGCATGAAGCCGGCCTCGATAAGAGGAGGGGCTAAGTGTACGGATAGTCAAAATCTATCTTTAGAATATTTAAGCCAAGATAATAATAGGGCAAGGGTTCCTAGGTCGTCGTTTGTCGAAATGACCCAAGAAGCTGCGAAGTCTGTGGTCAAAGAGTCGACAAGGATCGAAGTCTAAGAATCAACAAGGGTCGAGGTCGAGTACTTTTGACAGAGTTATAACGGCTAGTTTCAATATAGGACATTAAAGGGGTCTCTGGACTTGTACTATTAGGTTTTCTTAGAAAAATGTTTCCTATAAATAGAAAAAGACACAATGACAGGGGACATGTGATATTCATTTGTAAAGAACACTCTTTGACTTGAAAAGAGAATCTGATCTCATTGCTAAGATACAAACATCACCTTTTCACTGAGATTTTTGTCTATACTTTTCCACTAAATCCAAGAATAACTCAAATATTCAAGGGATTGTCTATCATTCATCATTGTTAGAAAAAACATACACTTGTTCCATCCTTTCTTGGGTGACTCGTTCACTCTATTTACTTAAGTGTCATTTATTGTTATTTACTGATTTTATTTATATTAAATGGTACACTACTGCCTTTGATTTCTTGAAATATTTATTGCATGCTACCGCCACTGTCCGACCATATCTACATAAAATTTGTTGTTTTTTCAAAAATTCTATCTTAGGGATATTATTGTTAGCTAAGATTAACCGTCATTTATATAAATTTAATTATTTGAATCAAGATCTATATTTCTTGGTCAAACACAAGTAATCAAGAATATTAGGTAAACGAATTAAAGACACAATAAATAATCAAATCAGTTGTAATGTTATGGCCCACCTTGAACTTGGATTTGTTAATAGTTTCTGCCGTCGGTTGAATCCTTGGTTCGCGGTCAATCGAGAACAAAGAAGTGGTAGAGTAAGAACTTTGCAAGATCTATAAAAAATAAATTTGTATTAACTGGGTATACGTGTTACAATGTCTCTCATCAAAGAGAAAACCTCCCCTTTATATAGTAAGAGAGTTTCACCCCTAGTACAAGTCTATAAAAAGGTAAAAATCCTCCTCCCCTGTTAATTACTGATCTGTAACTGCCATCGAGCGAGATTCGCGCCGTGATATCTGGTTGGTTCCAGATACCACGACCCTATATCTGTCTCCTACAAACGTTCATTACGCTTCCTGAATTCTCAGAACTCGTCCCGAGTCCGGGATGCATCGTCTTATGAGGTTCGATGGCGAACACTCCGTTCAGGCCTTGATATAAAGAGTTCCCAGCTTCGATTTCGATCTCACATATTCATACTCTTACTTCGTTTGACCCACCGGAAAATCAGGGTGTTCGTTAGCCCCGATTTCACTATAAAATTTTTATTTTAGTGATTACGAAAATGACTGAGCTAGGGGTTCTAACATGCTGTCTACTTAAGGTGCATTTTCCAGTTTACACCATAAAGCCAAAAGAGAAAGAAATTTCTTTTAATTCAGAGTTTAATTGTTTTTTCTGGCTCAAAGTTTTAGCTCAAAGCAAGTGGCTGGTGATCTCAATCCGCTATTTATATTCAAGCGTTTAATGGCAGCTCTGGTCGTTTCTCTGAATTGCAAAAACAAAAATGCTATGCACCAGCCGGGAATCGAACCCGGGTCTGTACCGTGGCAGGGTACTATTCTACCACTAGACCACTGGTGCTTGGATAATATTAAGTCCCTACTAAATCAACTTCTACTTTATCGCAGAAAGGGGCTAGAAACTTTCTTTTAAAAAAAAAAAAAAAAGAATTTAACCCAAATAGCCCTCCACCCAACCACTTACAGTTTGTTTGGATGGTTGTTACGCATCGTTTCATAGTGTATCGTATTGTATAGTATTGTATTGTGCTGTATCGTTTTATGAATACAATATTTGGATAGATTGTATTGTTTGCTGTTGTTTTATGATATCACGCACAACAATATGAAAAATAAACTTGCAATATTACGAAGAAAAATTATGATACTGGTAAATTTATTATATAAAAAGGCAGGATAAATGATAAAATAAAATTATTTAAATATAATGAAGGGTGAGATGAGAGAAAAAGACAAGATAACGATCCAACCACACCCAAATCGGTCGTTACATTAAGTGGAACACTTCGTCGTTACGTAACGACGTATTTAACGATACGATACAATAAAATTTAAGTAACAACCAAAACAAACATCGTATTAAAGTAACAAGACGATACAATACAATGTGTAATAACCATCCAAACAAGCTGTTAAACTAAAAAGCCGGTGAAAGTATAATATATATTGTTTATGTATTATATATGTATAATTGTATATAATCAATGTATAAACTATGTATATGGCTAAAAAAAGTAAAAAATAAATATGGGCAGTTATTTGTGTAAAATCCCATTTTTCTTCTTATGCAATCCATCAATATTCAAACATTATAATGTGAAATTTTATACGTGGGATCATTTTTGCTAAAGCTGTAATAAAAATACTAAACGGGAATTAATTAATAATACTGAAGTACAACACAACAAAGCACAAAAGTACCCGTTTTACGTGGCCAAATGACGTACCCATATCCTCGCGAAATCCGAGCTGTTCGATTTTTAACTGTTAGCCTAAAGTTGTCAAAGCGTAGAGGTTGGAGAAAGCGGGAAAAAATGGCGATTTCCATTTTTAGGCCTTCTGTTTCTCGTCCTCACCACGCTAATTCAATTAATTCACAAAAATTTAGCTCAATTTCTGTCACAAAGAAGCAGAGCTTTCTTCCTTGTGCTTCAGCGGATTCTGCTACTACACGGTAAATAAGAAAAAAGCTTACAATAGTTCCATTTTTTTGCTTACTTAACCTGTAATATTAAGTAATATTATGTATTTCAGTAGCAAATGTAGTTTCTAGTAGCAAGTATGGTACAGTTACTGCCTTTGGCTTAAACTATATGCCAGTTAAATTTTAGTTATGTACTGATAGTGTAATGATTTTTTTAATTTAACAAGTTATAGCAAGTAGAAAGGCCGTTTCTGGTTGATCCTCGGTTCATATTCTAGTCTATCAATCAATGCAATAAATTAGGGCTACTTGCAATTAGCTTTTAAGTGACCTGATTGTATAAACATTTTTTTACTTCTTCAGTGAATAGAACTTGAATTCTTCAGAAAAATTGTATGTTTATCGTAGTTCGTATCTCGTTGTCTCGAAGAACTGATGGTTATGGTGTATCCGCGTATATTTGTTATTTGCAGGCAAGAGGTGTCATTGTGTGTTGGAACGTACCTAATTCCACATCCAAACAAGGCAAGTAGTAATGCATATTGATCTTTTAAAATGGCTCTTTTAGTTCTGTAATTTTCTCTCTATTTGGCGATATCACTAGCTGAGGCTGATTCAGATTTTCTATTAGGTTGTTCAACTTTTAAGCTCTTATCATGGAATTCATTGGACTTTTGAAAATATGGATCCAATATTTAATATCGAATTTTACTATTTTCTACATGTATTTATATTCTGTGTTGAAAGTTGAACCCAGTAAATGAGGCTGCATCCACCTGTGAATTCAATAGTACTACTTCCTCCCTTTCATTTCATATGACAACGTTTTTCTGGGATGGAGTTTAAGGAAGAAAAAAAGACTTTTGGCATCAAAAGTAACCTTAGAACTTGTAGACATAAAGGTGTGTACATTTCTATGTTTATAAGAGTGTAAAACAAGATGTTTAAAGTTAAAAAGTTTTCAAATATAGAAATGTGTCTTTTTTCTTAAACATGCTAAAAATGAAAAAGTGTCATATAAAATGAAACAACGGGAGTATTGTGTTAGCTCTACATCTACCAACCACCATTGGCTGTGTTGAATGTTTATGTTTTGAAGGTTGAGAAAGGTGGAGAAGATGCATTCTTTGTGAGCAGTGATAATGGGAGAGTGATTGCTGTTGCTGATGGTGTCTCTGGGTGAGATGCTATATTACATTGTATTTTGAAGATGGCCTTTCTCCTTTTGTTAAAGCATAGTTGCTTTGTCTAATTGATTTTATTGGATGTCCCCGAAGGGACGTACTTCCTCTATCTCATATACGACACTACTATTATCTGAAAATATTTCTTTTTTTGTTACTGCTACTTTTTATCATAATTTCAGGTACTTTAATTGTAAAAAAATGTGATTTATAAGTAACGTTATATAGTTTTATAAATGTGCAGATGTTAAATACAGTTTTAAGAATCAATGTCTGGTACTACAGGAGGCAGCAGTAGGGAATTTTATGCAAAAATTGTACTCCGAACACGTCATTATTTTGGACAAAAGGAGTATGAACTTTGTAAGCATATTAGTTTGGAATTTGTTCTTAGTAGAAAAGTTAGATATGGGGCAGATACATGTTATTCTGGACTTCTTTCTAGTTGTGGTTCTCGAGGATTAGGACTCAACGCACTCCTATTTCGTGATCCCTATAATCACATGCTACTGTTAAATTAAATCAACAGAATTAGTAGAAGCTGCAACTTATAAGGAGGTAATCGCAAGTGGAAACTTTTATCTTAGGAAGCGACAATAAAATATAACATGGCAATTAATGTCCCTTAACAACCAAATCAATATATCATTTAACTGTACATCTATACCTCAATCCCGAACTAATTAGAAACAAGCTGCTGTCTGCTTCATGGCAGAATAAAATGCAGGACCTCCCTCAAGTTATTTTCTTATGTTCCTTCTTTAGTTTCTTAAGGAGGTGGCAGGAGGAAAGGGAAAAAAATGGGGAAAGGTCCATACTAAGACGTCAATCACCTTAAGAAAAATTATCTCTTGACTCTGCAAGTTAGAGCTATTATCTTATTTAAAAGTTACTGGAAAAAGATATTGAATCTCAAGCTCTGCCTTTGGAGCATCTTCCACTGCTTAGTGATACCACACTTTCTTTTTCTTCCTAACGAAGGGTTTGGGAAGCATGTCGTATTCTTAAGACCATCTCATAGACACATTGCCTAAAGCAATTTAAGTAGTTGAGTTTACTAGTTTCTTGATATGTCTGCATAGTTCCCCCATTCATGACACCTGAAATCTTGCTCTCGTTTCTTCCATGATCATGAATAAGGAACATAGGTGATATGATAAGGCAAATTTTTCCTCAAGCGTAGCCATAAACTTTACAGAAACATGGAATGGTATAAAGCCAACTTTTAAGATGTTTTGTATCTTCTATGACATGGCATGAACAATTGCAACATGCTATTTGCTTATCTTTGTTTTCCGTACCGCTCCTCGTGGAGTAGATCCTGTTTGTGTTTTATTTGATGTTGCACTTTCATGTGTTAGTTTTTAGATTTATACATGATTGACAAAATTAGTAGCTCCAGATCTTCTGTGATTTATATGATATATAAGGATGAATGTTATCATACATTATTCCTTAAGTTGAATTTTTTAAATGATACCATCAGGTTCCTGTTAATTGTGTATCGAGATTGGAACTACAACTTGGTTGGAGTAGGAAAACCATAAACTGGAAGTAGAGGATCCAGCTTCCCAAAAATTATTATTTCTAATTCTGAGTGGTATATCAGTGGAGGTTGAAATTTCATCCCCCGCTTTTTAGAATTACACACATAAAAAAAACTTGTGCATACATGGAGTTCTCATCATATACAACACTAGTGCATACACGGAGTTCTCCAGACAGGGTAATAGCATGAAATGATATTAACAAACTCTCAGGGCTAACCTCGTCAGCTAATGAGGCATTATTATGTTTCTGACTGTTATGTAACTTACGCTTGGCAATCAACAAATTTAACTCCTCATATCACTTAATGCAGCACTTAAATTGCTATAAGTCTCCATTGGCATTATCTCCAACTGACAATATTTTGATATGGCTTGGAGTTGCATAAAAATCTGATGTGTCTTTTTCATCAAATGTTCTTGACAGTTGGGCTGAAAAGAATGTGGATCCTGCATTGTTCTCCAGAGAATTGATGGCTAATGTTTCTTCTTTGGTGGGGAATGAGGAGGAGGTACCAATGTTGTAGAGATGAACCATCCTTATTTTAAGTTAGTTTCATCATTGAGTCATATTAACCGATAATGACCTGTGTTTCCCTTAAAGAAATTTACCTAGCGTTAATTACATAATATGGCAGGTCAAGTATGATCCGCAGATTCTCATAAAGGGAGCACATGCTGCTACATCATCTATTGGTTCAGCTACAGTGTACGTTCTTTTGTCTTCAGCACCGTTGTTCTTAATCATTGATGGTCATCCAGATTGTGGGACTTAGTTATCATCATTGACTGTCGCTTTATATCTGGCGCATAGAATTGTCACTATGTTCGAGAATGGGATTTTGAAGATAGCCAGTGTTGGGGATTGTGGACTACGGGTTGTTCGTAAAGGTACAGGCTCATATTTTTCTTTTGTGCCTTAACTTTCTAAATTTTCAAATTTATGTGATGTCATTATTACCTATTCGGACGTAGGTCAGATGATTTTCTCCACTTTCCCACAAGAACATTATTTTGACTGCCCATACCAGTTGAGCTCAGAGGCTGTTACTCAAACATACCTTGATGCCATAGTATGGAAAATTATATACGGTGAATCATATTACACTTCAATATCTTTCTAGGTTTCTTCTGCTACACCATAGAAATTTCGTGATGTTATATTTAACTCTTAGAGTAAGCAATGCTCTCTGTTCCATCTCTCTGTGTATGTACTTTTACAGGTTAGCAGTGTGGATTTGAAAGAGGGAGACACAATCATAATGGGCTCAGATGGCCTCTTTGATAATGTTTTCGATCAGGAGATCGTTTCAGTTATGACCGCACATGATGATGTCTCTAATGCTGGTACTTGTTTTCTGCTTTATCTAAATTCTGCTCAAACCAGTGACCTCATTTCTGTGGTATTCTTAGTGGTTTGGTATCAATGTTAGCAAAGGCATTAGCTGAACTGGCGAAGAACCATTCTGTGGATACCAAATTTGACTCCCCCTATTCATTGGAGGCTAGAGCAAGGGTAAATTTTCAAACTGATTCAGGATATAGATTGTCCTCCAAAGCAATGTCTATCACGGATCAAGATGCTATTTATTTATTTCGTCCCTTTGACTAGCAGGGGTTTGATGTTCCTTGGTGGAAGAAATTTTTTGGAATGAAGTTAACAGGCATGACTAGCAGGAATCTTTTTCGAGCCTTTTCTTCCGTGTTTTTTTTTTCTTTTTTCGACATGCTTGACAAGGTTTTTTCCTGTAAACCTTAGAACAGGAGGAAAGCTCGATGATATTACAGTCATTGTTGGAAAGGTGAAAATCTCGTGAGCAAGCTGTCCTGTTGATATTTATTTATTTTTAAAAGAGAAGCTCGCAGACAAGTCATATATCGTTGGTGCCAACACATTGGCCGGGTGCCGTCTCCTGAATCTTTGGACAATTAGATGGTGTTCTGAACTACGAGCTAAAGGATTGTAAGAAAAGAACAGCTTCAAACAACACTCAGCGATTGTTTTTGTATTGTGTTATTTCAAGGTCTCTGTCGTAAGACAATATTTTGGATCTAAAAATCTGTATGACATTTGAGACGACTTAAAATTCTTTATTGTTCAAATGTACAACCATGAAAAGCTTGCTAACTTTTTTAACGCCTACAGTCTCGATTGAAAGGTCACTTAATCATCATATGGTAACAGTTACCTGTGTTTCCAAGATGGAGTTTAGTATCTTATGTTTTTTTTCCTGTAATATTTAGGCATAACTGAATTACTTTTCCATCACATAATGACCTTGTGCAGTAAACTAAAGTTGGATGATGATCCATGACTTGGATGATTTTATACTGTTTTTGCCTTGGAGGTACTTTTCTCCAAAGATTGCGTTATTTTAACATAGTGCTTATAGTCCTGAATCTGCTTGAGATAGTAAGTGCAGGTAAAATGAGAAAAACATGCACTATATTAAGCATTGCTGGTATATGTTAGGATAGGGAACCCGCGTAGTGCGGAATTTTGCCAAATAATGATAATAATAAAGACAATGCAAATTGATAACAATGGAAAGTAAAGCATATAAAGAAAACACAAATTTAACGTTCTTCGGTCAAAGTGACTTATGTTCACAAGCGGAGTAGCAAATTCACTATACCAATAAGAGTACAAAAGAGAGTACAAAATTAGAGTAGTACTCTAATTAATCCCAAATACCCCCAAAGAATAACCTCACAAGATCATTGCAAAGAAAGGGAATCACACAAGTGCTTTCCAACATTCAACTCTCTTACAAAATACTCTTAATAAATAAAGGAGGAGAGGAAGAAACAAGAAATGAATACTCAAATCTTGTTGGTGCATATCAAATGAGCCAGAATCGGCTCAATTTACAACCATAGGAATTGGAGTTGCTTGGTTATAACTTGGCCAGCAACTCTCAATTCTTATGGTTTCAAATTGGCCACCAAGGCTTCTTAGAACAAGGACAAAACAAGGTCACATCATTACAAATCTCCCCCTTGGCATAATTTTGGCTATTTGATGTTTGGTTGTCTGATCACACTCGAAATATCATGAATATCCTTCGTCGTCTCTCTTCGATTTTTTAGATATTTTTCAAGAGTTAGGTAGTACTTTTCATTGCTTCCTTTCTTATGAACTTTTTCCAACGGAAAGCATGGGAGAAAGATCCACAAACGAAAAAGGGCTAAAAAAAGGACGAAGTAATTTCGTATATAAAAATATGGGTTTCCGGGTTTAGATCGAAATTACATCCCCCAAAACCTTGCTCATGTTCTCATGCTTCACACGAACCCAGGATAGGAAGCTTGAAAGCCTTGCTTGTGCCTGCTATTACCTACTGTAGGACCTCCGTCCCCGAAGCGAAGAAAGAGGAGCAAAAACAAGAGGTTGTCCTCTCCCGGCGCAGTAGTTCCGCAACTACTAAAACCTTGCTCCTCCTTCTCCGCAAAATCCCTAATGGGCAAAATTATTTTTCATAAATGTCAAGCAAGTTCACGTAAAGCTTGAACTTGACAACTGGAAGAGGTTTCGTAAACATGTCGTGGGATTGTCTTTGGTGTTGATCTTCTAAACAGAGACTTTTCGTTCGCTAATAGTTTCTCGGATGAAGTGATACTTGATATTGATATGCTTCGTCCTCTCATGATACATATGATCTTTAGTTAAGTGGTTGGCACTTTGACTATCAAAAAAAATGGTATTACCACCTTGGTGTAAACTGAGTTCAGCAAATAGACCCTTCAACTATAAGATTTCTTTGATCGCCTCAGTCACTGCCATATATTCTACTTCGATAGTAGATAAAGATATTACATGTTGTAATGTTGCTTTCCAACTAATAGTGCAACCACCAATGCAAAATACATAGTATGTCAGTGATCTTGTTTTGTCAAGATCACCTGCATAATTTGAGTCTACAATACCAACCAAAGTGTTAGTATTTCTCCCAAACTCCAAACATGTGTTTGAAGTACCTCGCAAGTATCTGTGAATCCATTTTACAGCCTGCCAATGTGCTTTACCAAGGCAAGCCATATACCGGCTTACCACGCTCACTGCTTGTGAAATATTTGGGCGTGTAAACCATTGCATACATAATACTGTCGACTGCACCGGAATAAGGTACCTATGCCATATACCTCTTTTCTTCATCAAACTGCGGTGACTTAGCAGTTGATTACTTAAAATGAGCAGCAAAAGGGGTACTTACTGGTTTAGTATCTTTCATTCCAAACCTCTCCAAGACTTTCTCCAAGTACTTCTTCTGGGTTAGGAATAGCATGTTGGCTCCTCGGTCTCTTTTGATCTCCAAGCTAAGGATCTTCTTAGCTACTCACAAATCTTTCATCTCAAATTCACTTTTCATCTGACTTTTCAAATTGTAAATTTGTTTCAAATCCTTAGTATCAATGAGCATGTCATAAACATATAATAATAGATAGACAAATGAACCATCATTTAACTTCTGAAAGTAAACACAATTATCATACATGCTCCTCGAATAATCATGACCCAACATAAAAGAATTAAACCTTTTGTACCATTGTCTTCGAGACTGCTTTAATCCGTACAAGGATTTCTTCAACAAGACAACATGATGTTCTTTTCCTTCAACTTCAAATCTTTCGGGTTGATGCATGTAAATTTTTTCCTCAAGTTCTCCTTGTAAGAAAGTTGTCTTAACATCAAGTTGTTCTAATTCCAAATTATACATGGAAACTAAGGCAAGCAAGACACGAATAGAGCTATGTTTAGCAACAGGTGAGAAAATATCATTAAAATCAACTCCTTGTACCTGACTATAACCCTTTGCAACTAATCGTGCCTTATACCTTGCATCTCCAACTCTTGGAATGCCATCTTTTTCTTTCGGAAGACCCATTTGCAACCAGTAATTCTCTTTCCTGATGGCGACTTCACAAGAGACCAAGTACCATTCTTGTGGAGAGACTCAATTTCTTCATTCATTACAATCAGCCTAAATCAGCACCAGAAACTGCTTCTGAATATTTTGATGGTTCTCCAAGTTCTTCAGTTTCCTGTGTAACTGAAAAGGAAAATGCAACATAATCTCCAAACGTCAATGGTTATTTACTTTCTCTTCTTGGTCTATGTTTGGATATAGAGTACTCCTCTTCTTCCGGTTCAACTTCAGGATTTTCAACTGTATTTTGCTCCAAAGTTGATGAGTTTGGCTCAGAAGGAATATCAATCTCAAACTCCACCTACTTTTGTGTACTCTTCTTTTTATATGTATTACAAGAACTAGAAGACTTTTTTCTGGAATGTAACATAAAAGATTCATCAAAGGTTACTTCTCTGCTAATTATAAATTTTGGTGCCATGGGATCAGGATACCACAATCGGTATCCTTTCACCCCAGATGCAAACACAAGGAACATGCACTTTTTAGCCCTAAGCTCTAATTTTTCATCATTTACATGCATGTATGCAGGGCAACCAAATATCATTAACAGAATAATTAGCAGAAGTATCTGACCATGTTTCCTCTAGAGTTTTAAAGTTTGAGGGTGCAGAAGGATCACAGATGACAATATAACAAGTTGTAGAGATAGCTTCTGCCAAAAAGGCGTTTGTCAACTCAGCATTTGAAATCGTGCAATGAGCCCTTTCCAAAAGCGTTTTATTCATCCTTTCTGTCACACCATTTTGTTGAGGTGTCATTCTCACAGTACGGTGTCGAGCAATTCCTTCATTCTTGCAAAATTTGTTGAATTCATCATTAAAAATTTCCAAACCATTATCTGTTCTAAGCCGCTTAACCTATTTTCCCGTTTTCTTCTCAATCAAATTTTTCCGTTATTTGAAAGTTAAGAAAATATCACTTTTATTTTTTAGGAAATAAACCCAAACATTCGTTGAATAATCATCAATGGAAGTTTACCTGGCACCACCTTTTGATGGGGTACGTGAAGGACCCCAAAGATCTGAATGATTGTACTCTAAAGTACCTTTTGTTCTATAAATTGCTGGAGATTTGAAAACTCTTTTCTTCTTCTCAAACACACAATGTTCAGATAATTCCATAGTTACGTTACTTTGTCCACACAAAAGACTCTTTTGCTGAGGATGGAAAGAACTTTTTCACTCATATTCCCTAATCACATATGCCAAAGTTGGGTGATGTCAGAACCTGACTTATCTGATGTTAAAACTACAGCAGTACCTGTAACGGTAGATTCCAATAGAGTAAACAATCTACCAGATCTGCATACTTTTATGATTACAAGACCACCATGAGAAATTTTCAGAACTCTACCTTCACGTGTGTACTTGCATCCAAGAGATTCTAGAGTACCCAAAGAAATGAGATATTTCTTCAAGTCAAGAACATGTCTAATATCAGTGAGAGTTCTATCCACAACATCGTGCATTTTGATTCAAACATTACCTTTTCCAATAATTTTGCAGGCAACATTGTTGCTCATCAAGACAAATCCACCTCTAATAGATTCATATGTGGTAAATAAATCCCCATTGGGACACATATGATAAGAACAACACAAATCTAAAATTCACTCGTTGTTAGATTTGAAACTATTATTAGTTGCTAAAAAATTAGTTCCCTCAGTCTCATCTGCAGCTACATTTGCTTCAGTAGTGTTAGTATTTTTGTGCTCGTTTTTCTTTTCTGTATGCTTTTCTTTGTTTTTCAACTTAAAGCATTAAGAAACAATATAGCCTTTCTTATGACAGTATTTGCACATGACATTTCTGTATCTGAATTTTGACCTTGATTTAGGCCTCTCACTACTTGAATCTTTCTTATTGGATCTACCTCTTATAAATAAGTCTTCCCCTTGGTTCCCACTAGTTTTCCCAGTAATGTCTCTATCTATTTGTTCTTTTGATTTTAAAATAAATTTGGCATATTTATAAGAGATATTATCCATTCCATAAAGCATAGTATCTCTTATATGCTTAAACGATTGGGGTAAGGAAACATGAATTAACACGACTTGATCCTCATCATTGATTTTAGCATCTATGTTACTTAAATCTGTAAGGAGGGAATCAAAAGTATCGTGTGTAAGTTAGAGGTACCTTCAGTCATACAAAAAGTGTAGAGTTTTTGCTTTAGGTAAAGCCATTTTTCTACTGTCCTTTTCATATATAGGGTGTTCAGTGTTTACCATATGCCTTTAGCTAAGCTTTCTACAGCAACTTCATGCAAAACCTCATTTGAGAGATTTAAAATAATACCTACTTTTTCCTTTTTGTATATGAAGACAAATTCCTCGTCCGTCATTTTATCCGGCTTCTTCTCATTTCCCTACAGTGCCAAATCTAAGCCATCCTGACTGAGGATAACTTTCATCTTTAATTGCCACATTCCAAAGTTTGCACTTCGGTGAAATTTATCATTATAAGTCTTTGTTAGAGGCATATTGACTACTAAAACAAATTTGGTTAGATCTGGCTCTGATACCAATTTGTTAGGATCGGGAACCCGGGTAGTGTGAAATTTAGCCAAGCAATATTATAATGACAATAACAAAAACAATGCAAGTTGATAACAACGGAAATTAAAGCATATAAAGAAGACACAAATTTGACGTGGTTCGATCAAAGTGACCTACGTCCACAAACGGAGAGGAGCAATTCACTATACCAATAAGAGTACAATGAGAGTACAAAATTAGAGTAAATACTCTAATTAATCCCAAATATTCCTGAAAGAATAACCTCACAAGATCACTTCAAAGAAAGGGAATCACACAAGTGTTTCCCAATACTCAACTCTCTAACAAAATACTCTCAATAAATAAAGGAAGAGCGGAAGAAACAAGAAATGAAGACTCGAATCTTGTTGGTGCATATCAAATGAGCTAGAATTGGCTCACTTTTTAACCAAAGAAATTGGAGTTGCTTGGTTATAACTTAGCTAGCAACTCTCATTCTTATGGTTTCAAATTGGCCACCAAGGCCTCTTGGAACAAGGCCACATTATTACAGTATATATATGACATCGGTATATCGCGTGAGGCATATATTGGATGCAACATGTGTTGAATTGTGTGGCCATCTCGTCCAAAAGCTTATGTTGTTAGAGAGAACACACATTTATTTATTTAATTATGTCTTTAACACCATGACATACGCCAATTGGTTTGGACCTAGTTAGTTTTACTTGAGAATTAGATGTGTATCTAACACAAGAAGAATGATATTATTTAGACTTTTGGCCACCTCTTTCAGACTATTAATGTCATACACAGAATCTTATTTAAGAAAAGTTCGTCTATTGTCACAACTCAACTTGTATGTGAGTTTGGGTTTGGGCATGGAGCTGTATAGATCTAAGGCTTTACTTTTCATCCCAAATTGATGTTTATGTCGCTTTATTTTCAACTGGTGTTTATATATTCATATCGAAGGTTTTCAATGAAGGGAGTGACACTTCTTGTAAAAGGGTGACTCTGTCATTGTGTCGGTCCTCCTCATATGGACTAGTTTAATCATTGGAGTGCACTTGAATTGAGTACTATTATGTGCATTGGCGGATTCACCTTAGGCTAATTGACACATCTTCATCGAAAAATTACTATGTAGCTAGATTAAAAAAATGTATATATAGAGAGAGAGTGCCAGGATTTAAAGCTAATGGATTCAGAATTCTAGTCTTTTTAAGTTACTGGTGTATAGGATAAAATATGTTCATACTAAATGCTCGCATAATAGAGTGACACATGAATTCGGAGACATATGAAGAGCGAGGCAAGTGGAAATCATGTTCGGGGGCAACAATTTCGGTTTTCCCAGAAGGGAATGTTGCTTATAAAGACAAATAAATGCAATTCACCTGGTAGCATTCAATGGAGAATATTTTGCAGTATTAAATATGTAGTCCATTGTAGATAACATAGCATTCATAACCTACCATTATACATTCATCAATGGCCCCATAATTATCATTTAATAGGGGCTTGATTCTAGGACCTTGTTCCATATATGCAGCTATAAATAGTTATTTCAACAGCTATTGTATGGAACAAAAATTTTCTGACAAACTTATGCTATATATTGTTCAGAAGCTCAATAATATTTTGTTTCTTACTTATTAATATTGTTATTACTGCATTCGGAAGCTCTGCTCCAAGAACCAAGCCATCTGTTGTCTTATATCGATTTCACGCTAAGTCTTGCATTCTTATTTAAGTTACTTATCATTTCGGGATCAAATCGATTCGCTTGTCTATAAATCATGTATAAATTCAACTGTATCATTTTATGGGTAAATAATTTGGTGCCCACTAGGGGTGTTCATGGTTCGGTTTGGATCGATTTTTCCCTAAAAAGAAACCGAACCAAGTAAGTTTTTCAAATATTGGAACCAAACCAAACCAATTAAGTCAGTTTTTTATCGATTTGGTTTTTGTCGGTTTTCGGTTATTCATCATTTTTTCTTCTTAAATATGAGACATACACTACCAGACACATATTCTGACGACTACATTTTCAATGTAACACTATCAAATCAATTGCTCTTTGAGAAATCTATCATTTACCAAGATATATTGATGATAATTGAATCAAATAGCGATGGATAATTAAAGTACTCAATTAAAAATTGATTATTTTTAACACGAAATAAAATCTTTTACTTAGCAAAAGAAAACTACTAATCAAACTAGAACGTAAAGGCAAAGAATTAGATTATTATGATAGCAAAGAACTAGATTAAAAATATAAATGAATAATATGTACCATAAAATTTTAGAATTCTTTTATAAAATAAACATATATATAGGTCTAATAATAAATTTAAATAGCTACTTTTATAGTCGGCTTGGTTCGGTTTTTTTGGTTATTTTTTAATTAAAACCAAAATCAAACCAAACTTAATCGGTTTTTTAAACTGAAATCCAAAACCAAACCAAAACTAAAAAGTATCGGTTTTTTGGTCGGTTTGGTTCGGTTTTCGGTTTGGTTCGATTTTTCGGGTTTTTGTGAACACCCCTAGTGCGCATTATAGGGCTTAGACAGTTGCGTAATTGTGTTGATCATTGCATCTATTACTAACATGTTTGATTCTTTGTTTCTTAGCAAAATCATACAAATGGTAGTTGACGATGTCAACGTCGCACACAACGTTGAGGCTCAAGTAAATCAGACTCAACAAGAAAACCCGATCAATGATACACGCAACAAGGGAGATGAGGCCACGTCGGTCCATGGCTGGAAATATCCACGACATGTTTGAGAGGCAACTCCTGATGATGTTGAAGACGAGCATGTCGCGGAAACAATTAGAATCTTGAGAGAGAAACAAAAGGCTAATATGGGTCATCTCTCACGACAAGATAAGGTCATGATGGAGTTGAGGCAGGCGTTTTCGGGTGCTTCCAACAACACGAATAGATGAGGTCCAGTCCATCCCGGTGTTCCTGCAAACCAAACAATAGAGAGGGTTGATAACAAAACCCCGAGAGGCGAGGTCGACTTTGACAGGGCCAGGGATAACGGTAGCGGATCCGGTAACAACAATGAGAATGATTCCTTTAAAACCAAACTCATGCAGTTTATGAGGGAAATAAATGCCCGAATGGATCAGATCCTGGGCGTACCGCCAATATTGAAAAGACTGAATTCAAAGAAATACACTCAGTTGTTGTTCATACCAAGCGCGGCACCGGAGTTGATCCCAAATCGATTCAAGATGCTAGACGTGCCAAAATATGATGGGACTTTGGATCCTCAGGAGCACATCAGCACTTACACAATAGAGGTGAAGGGAATGACTTAGCTCCGCGCGAGCTTGAGTTAGTCTTATTGAAGAAATTTTGGGAGACCCTCGCGAAAGGGGCTCTGACATGGTATTCATTCTTTCCCGAGCAATCAATAGATTCCTTCGAGATGCTCGTGGATTCTTTTATCAAGGCTATGCCGGGGCCAAGAAGTACAGGCCCAAAAGGCTGACATATTTAGAATTGCACAAGGAGAGTCTGAATTGTTGTTACAGTTCGTGGACAAATTCCATAAAAAAAGGATGTTTCTACCGGTCGTGCCAGACGAATGGGCAGATGAGGCATTTACTAAAGGACTGAATCCGAGGAGTTCCGACGCTTCCCAAAAATAAAAAGAAAGTCTGCTCGAGTTTCAGGAAACAA
Organism: Nicotiana undulata; assembly: GCA_005239495.1. Taxonomy (NCBI): domain Eukaryota; kingdom Viridiplantae; phylum Streptophyta; class Magnoliopsida; order Solanales; family Solanaceae; genus Nicotiana; species Nicotiana undulata. The sequence goes on along the minus strand of ML295052.1, from coordinate 128,327 downwards.
CATGGCCAGATGTTCGCAACCAGTATTAGTCGAAGATAATAATTGAGGATGACCAACTAGGTTTTCCATCATCAACCAAGGGTCGCGACCAGGAGAAGAATAAGGAAAAAAGATGATTTTGACGCAGACCAACGATATTCAAAAGGTCAATTTTTTCCCTATGAAAGGGCCAAAGGACGCGATAGAGGTTCTCGGTCGGGGAACAGATTCGCTACCGATAGGAGAGCTGATCGCGACCAAATTACATATAATTGCTGGATAAAGAGGTATGGTCTCCCGAGACTCCACCTACCCCAGGATAATTCGAATACAACTTCAACGTCAACATGGTTGAACTGGTATCGGTAATGAGAAACATTAATAAAGCACGATTACCTAGGTTGATAAGATTTGACCCCAGTTAGAGGGATCCTAATCTATGGTGCGAGTACTATGGGACCAAAAATCGTCAAACTAGGGACAACCGATATATGCACGACGAGGTGGCGACGTTGCTGAAACACGCCCATCTTAGAGAATTCTTAAGTGATCGGGCTAAGAACAACTACGGTCACAACAGGAATAACACGGAATCCTCAAAGGTAGGAGAAGATACCCCTCATATGACGATCAACATGATTTTCGAGGGGAATGAGATTAATGATGTAACTTCCTCGGCAGCAAAAAAGACGAAGATATCGGTGACCCATAGCAAGAGACTCTGGGATGTCCCTGAGATGACATCACCTTCACGAAGGAGGACACAGATGGACTCCTACTACCACACAATGATACCTTGGTAATCTCTCTTAGTGTTTTAGAGTTTAAGATTAAACGTGTTTTGGTAGACCCAGGGAGTTCAGGCAACATTATCTAATGGAGAGTGTTGGAACAAGCCAAGCTAACCAGAAGTGTTATTCCGGAAAGCTCCTCTCCGGGTTATATTTGGCAAGTGTAACAACCCGAAGGGAAATCCTACTGCCCACAAATGCCGAAGGGGTAATGAAAACGACCCTTTTCGAAGTAGTAGATGGCGATATGGGCTACAATATCATTCTTGGAAGACCATGGCTTCACGAGATGAAGGTTGTGCCATCAACTTTTGAAATTCCCAACGCCAGAGGAAATTAAACAGATAAGAGGAGATCAACCGGCAACAAGGGAGATGAACGCGATCTTAGTTTTCAGTAGCAAGGGGAAGGAGCATGCGACATATAAACTACAGGAACCAGCGCCTGCTTCCCAGCCAACCGATGTCAATAGGGGGGAGGAGTCCTCGGAATCCTATCAGGTACCATAAGAGACGGATGCAACCAAATACACAACGGAAGAACTCAAACAAGTCGCATTGTTTGAGAAATTCTTGGAGAGGAAATTCCACTAGGTGACAGAACTAAACCCCAAGCTCAGAAAAAATTCCCTATTGTCGGAGTCAGAAACAAATTCGTCAAAGAAGAGGTAACTCGTTTGCTTAATATCAGTTCAATCCGGGAGGTAAAGTATCTAGACTGGCTAGCTAACATAATAGTAGTTCCAAAGAAGAATAATAATTCTCATGTGCGTAAACTATAAGGATCTAAATATGGCGTGCCAAAAATACTCGTACCCATTTCCAAACATTGATCAAATGATTGATGTCAAGGCCGGGCACGAGTTGATGAGTTTCCTTGGCGCTTACTCCGAGTTCAACCAAATCAAGATGAGCCCGAAAGATCAGGAAAAAAATTCGTTCATAACTAATTTTAGTAGATATTGTTATAATGAGATGCCTTTTGAGCTTAAGAATGCCAGAGCCATTTATCAGAGTCTTGTAAACAAAACTATTGCGAAACAAAATAGAGAAAACCATGAAAATTTACATAGACGATATGTTGGTTAAGTCTTTGAATGCAGGTGATCATCTTAAACACCTGCAAGAAACCTTTAACATCCTAAGAAAGCATAACATGAAGCTTAACCCCGAAAAGCGCGCATTTGGAGTCAGCTCTGGTAAATTCTTGGGGTTCCTGGTGTCACAAAGGGGGATCGAAGTCAATATCAATAAAATTAAATCCTTCGAGGACATCCCTGACCAGCTATCAAACGTGAAAGAGGTTCAGAGGTTGACATGAGGAACGGCCGCTTTAAGCATATTCCTTTCCCAATCTTCAAAAATATGTCATCACTTCTTTTCACTTCTCAAAGAGAAAAATAACTTCGAATGGACTCCAGAATGCCAGCAGGCTCTAAGGGATTTGAAAAGGTTTTTATCGAGACCACCATTATTATCAAAGCTGAAGGAAGGCAAACAGTTGTTGATTACTTAATGGTCTCGGAGGTAGTGGTAAGTGTCGTTTTGGTCCATGAGGACGAAGGTACGCAATCTCCTATCTAGTAAGTTAGTAAAATTTAATGGAGCAAAAACTCGCTACCCACATCTCAAGAAATTGTCCTTAGCTCTCGTAGTCATTGCTCGAAAGCTTAGGCCTTATTTCCAATGTCATATGATAGCCATGTTGATAGCCTTTCATTAGCAGAATATCCTTCACAAACCTGAACTCTTAGGTCAATTGGCCAAGTGGGCAGTCGAAATGAGTGAATTTGACTTAGGAGTATAAACCTAGAACTGGGACTAAGTCACAAGTGTTGGCCAACTTTGTGGTCGGTTTTAGTCCAGTATTTGTGCCTTTGGCTACCAAAGAAGCAGTGATGGTGTCATAATCGACATCGAGAGTTTGGACTTTGTTCACGGACGAAGCTTCTAATGTGAAAGAGTCGGGGCTCGGTATAGTACTAATCACACCTTCGGGAGAAGCCCTAAGGCAGGCCATAAGATTTGTTCCTCTGACTAATATTGAAGATGAGTATGACGCTTTAATTGCAGGACTCGAGCTGGCCCAGGGACTGGACTCCGAGGTCATAGAAATCAAATGTGATTCCCAGCTAGTAGTAAATCAGGTCTACGAAATCTTCGAAGCCAAAGAGAAGCGCATGCAACAATATGTAGTGAAAGTCCAAGATCTGCTCGCACGGTTCAGGAAATGGTCCATTACCAACATTATGAGGAAGGAAAACGTGGAAGCAAATGCACTAGCCAATCTAGGATCTTCCACGGAAATGAAGGGATCAGACTCTGATACAGTCATGCAGCTTATGCATTCGGCATTGGACGCGGACAAATATCATGAAGTAAGCGCGACCAATTTGGTCTGGCACTGGAGAATGAGATCAATGACTATCTCGAGCACAGAAAGCTACCCGAAGATCCCAAGGAATTCCGGGCACTACGCACTAAAGTAGCCTGATACTACTTCAGGGGGAGGTCAATTTCATAGAAAATATTTTCAAGGCTCGTTGGCCCGACGTTTAGGAGCCTCTGAAGTTAATTACGTCATGAGAGAAGTTCACGAAGGGATATGCGAAAACTACTCAGGTAAGGACTCTTTGGTATTAAAGCTAATTAGGGCGGGATACTACTGGCCTCGAATGGAACAAGACGCTAAGGCTTATGTTCAAAAATGCGATAAGTGCAAACGCCACGCACCATTGGTACATCAACCGATAGAGTTATTGCACTCGGTTTTGTCGCCCTGGCCATTCATGAAATGGGGGATGGACATAGTCGATCCGCTGCCTCCAACTCCTGACAAGGTAAGATTTCTTTTGATTTTAACTAACCACTTTTCTAAGTGTTTTGAAGCAGGTCCTTACTAGAAAATCGGCAAGTGCGAAGTTGTAGATTTTCTGTGGGAAAACATAATTTGCAGGTTCGGGATACCAAAAGAGATAGCCTGCGACAACGGACCACAATTTATAGGAGCAAAGGTGATAAAATTCCTCGAAGACCTAAAAATCAATAGAATCACTTCATCTCCATACCACCCAAGCGTAAACGGCCAAGAAAAATTGACAAATAAAGTGATTATTCAAATTTTCAAAAAGAAATTCGAAGCAGCCAAAGGCAAATGGCCTAAAGAGCTACTGGGAGTGTTATGGGGCTACCGAACAGCGACCAAATCATGCACGGGGGAGACACATTTATCTCTTGTGTATGGAGCAGAAAACCTTGATCCTGGTGGAAGTAGGATAACCTAATATGCGTTATTTCTTGGCGGACGAAGAAGCAAACAACGAAGCATTATTGGTCAAATTGGAGTTGCTCAACGAATGCAGGGACTTGGCGCATATAAGGATTGTGGATCAAAAACATAATGGAAAAATATTACAATCGAAGAGCCAATCTCTATTGTTTAAAAGTAGGGGACTTGGTTTTAAGGAAAGTAACTTAAAACACACGGGAGCTCAATGCAGGAAAACTAGGTCCAATGTGAAAAGGCCCCTACCGGGTTTCAGTTGTCACCGGGAAAGGATATACGAATTGGAAAATCAAGACGGAGTAAATTTTCCGAGCAACTAAAATGTGGAAAACCTCAAAATATACTATTGCTGATGAGCACCACCTATACAGAATGTATGTGCTGCACTATTTTTCCTTTCGTCCAGTTTTTGTCCCAATTGAGTTTTTCTAGCAAGGTTTTTAACGAGGCAGTAACGGAAGCATACTATCAAGGAAGCTTCGTCAGTAGCAATAAGACCTTTAAATGACAAGGCATGCAAGCAATGATCCACTACAGAACAGTTAGATAATCTTTGGCTCGATAGAAAATTTCCTTTAGGGAAACAAAGCTTGCTATCGGGCCAAAGGTTACCCAATCGTTCACGAGTGAAAGTCACTAGGGGTAGTTAGGTAATCTTTTGCTTTGTAGCAAAGTTCCTAACGGGGAAAAAAAGCTTTCTATCAAACCAAAGATTATCCAACCACTCACTAGTAGGATCTTCAAAGGATCAAGACTTCCAGTGTTCAAATCCGCATTTTTTGCATTCGGACATTGGGGGGAATGATATGAGAATATGGTGAAATGACTGCCACATAAATCGGGACCACGGAATCCGGGAGCAAAGTTGTATCATCGGGACCTGGGACTCGCCACCAGCCTCGCAGAAACAAGTTATACAAATTAGCCAAAACTAATGGCAATTTCTTTTTAGCACAACGAATGATTATGTACTTTTGAAAATGGAAGGAATAAAGTAAAGTCCTTTATTTTTATCTTATTTCTTTTCCGAACGATGAATTAATTTTATCATTTGAAAGTTAAACAATTAATTCAAATGCTAGTGCCGTAATAAACAAGAGACGTCCTATTCAAGAACAACATAAATATAAGAGGGTCCTCTCTTATGAAACCCTCACAGTAAAGGGTTGATTCCGGAAGAATTTATGCCCGGAATCCAAATGTTATCGAGAAATATGCACTCGCAACCTTGCATAACTCGACGCAAAGAGAAAAAATTGCGCAATACTTAAACGAAACACTTATATATAGCAACATACCAAGTAGCACAAGTACAAAAGCGTGAAGTAAAAAACAAAGAGGAAGAAAACAGGAAGCTAAACTACTACATCCCCAGAATCCGGGGGAAGAGAAGCATCTGCGCCCCCAATAGAAGTAGGTGGATCTGCCCCCCGGATCGAGTTCTTGACCTTCATCATCATCCCCTTAGGTTATTCTGTAGTTCCCAAGAACTCAGAACTGGAACCATAAGAATCAGTCATATCAGGTTGGACCTGGAGACCCTTTTGGGCAGTTGATTCCAGTTCACGAGCCTTGGAGATCTCGGCATCAAAGTCAATGACACATGCTTTGGAATCTTCCAAAACATTTCTCCTCATGCTGTAGATAGAATATGTTTTTTCAACAATGAGGGAAGGTGCTCGGTGCTAAGCTCTTTCTTAATCTGGTCAACCTCAGTCGAAAGGTTATTGCGCTCGGATTTAGCAACTTGAAGGATAATATCAAGGTCACAAATAGTGGAGTTATAAAATTTATTATGCTTCATGAACTTCTTATACCTATCTTCCATTCGGTCATGATTCTCATCGCAGCAGCAGTTTCTTCAGTTTTGGAGTTCAAGGTTGCCTACAAATTATTTAAACTTTCAGTGGAGGCAGTCTCGCGATCGGCAACAGCAAGAATAGCATTTTGGACCTCGACCCACTTTGTCTTGAACTCTTCAAATTGTAACCTTAATAGGGCGGACTCTTGGTTAAGGGTCACCACCTATTTCTCGATTTGCTGCAACCGAGCCTCCAACGCAATGGCCTCAGCAGCTTGTGCTTCCAATGCGGCAAAAGGAGCAGTTATTTGATCTCGCTCGGCCAACAATTGATCCCGCTCGGATGTGATTTTTTTAATTAAGGATCAACCTATGAAGGCCTTCAGAATCAAGGAAACTAGCCTGCAAAGCAAAAGTTAAATCAAAAATCATGTCGTAGCAATGTTAGAAGGAAACAATATTGTACCACTGCTATGTTGTGCAAGGCATTGTTTACCATACACCCTCCCAAGAGTGACTGTATTTTATTCCTATCTTTCTCTGAAGCTAGAGGCGTCATGTAATTGGTAAGTTCCACCGACCGGGATAGCAGACAGCACCCGGTAGAGACCGAGAGGGAAACACTCCTCCTCTTCCTTTCAGGATATTTGGAGGGGGAGAATAGTTATGCCCCAAATTTCCATGAACAGGGTATGGGGGATAAGGGATATCCTTCTCTCGGGTATCTGCGGTCGGTGGAGATAATGTAGCAGTTGCTGGTGTCGAAGGCAAGGTTGGCGAAGAATGAGATGAAGTTAATGGCATTTGTAGGTTGAGAAGCAGCTATGGAAAAAATAGTGCTAGTTATTGGTTGCTCATCAACTGAAGATAGAAGAGACCCGATACCCATCCTCACGGTACCGGGAGCACGGACTGGAAAAGCTGGCATCTTCTACTATATCACACTCCCCCCAAAGAGCCTGGACGTCGTCCCCGATTGGTGTAACTAGCTCAATAGATTGAGCACTCTATTGAGCTAATGAAGGTAGCCGTATTCTATGTAGAGAAACCCTCTCATCAATTGCTCCTCCATCATCACCGTTCACCACAGTGTATGCGGCTAGCTTGAGCGCGGCGCTCTTAGCCTTTTTATTTTTACCCTCGACCAAAGAGGAACGTTACCTTTTTGTTTCTTGTTCTCCGATGGGGGACTCCGAGAGGAAGCACTTGCACCGGGATCAGGTCCGATTACTCTCATTCGGGCGAAGGCCTCCTGCAGCAACCTCTCCACATCAGCGAGATCAGCCAAAATGTCCTCCTCGGGGACAGTAACAGAGCTCCGTGGAAGACCTAAATTCAATAAGAAGGAAAGTTAGCCAGTTTTCCTATACGCTAGGTAAAATCAAGATAAGTTCAACTTACCATGGGTTTTTTCCCTTCCACCCATATTTAAGGGCCAGTTCTTTCCACTAGCGGGTCTCAAGCGTAGTGACATTCAAAATCTTTTGGACCCACTGGTCCAAGACTTCAACCCTTGTGGTGTCCACCGAGTTGCTGAAATAATGAAAAAGGAAGGATTAGTGATAGCATGGGACAACCTTTAACCAAAAGAAAGGACGGACGTTTAACTTACGAGTACCATTCCATGATTTAGGAAAGGATGGAGTCGAGCCAATGAGAGCTCTTCCCCCATCTCCTGGCATAAACGCCGAAGATAGGCTACCGTCCTCCACACATAAGGGTTCACCCGTACCAAGCAAACCTGGTAACAAAAGTAAAACTCCAAGATTACATAGTCAAGTCCCCCGCTAAATGAAAATGGGCCCAAAGTAAAAGGGAACGTGTAAACATACGTAAAACCCTTCTTAGGGAAGGTTACCCGCTCTGCTAGATCAGGAGCAATGATGTTCACATCATGGTAACCACAGTCTTCCTTCACGGCAGGGATGCTAGAAGAACGGATGGAAGAAGGATATACACCAACAACCCATGTGCGGGAGTTAGCAGAAGGGACCTTCTCTTAAAAGTCCTTAGTTGTAGTGAACTTCCTGGGGATAATAGTGCTCACCGTAGGAGGAGGATCATCAACAGTTTTTTCTTTTTTCTTTGAAGAACTAGAGTTTTTGGAAGAGGAGGTCATAGTTAACAGAAGAAAGTAAGGGTTTCTCTGAAGAAGGAGGTTAAAGGAAGTTGAAGGCAAGAGTGAGTTGAGTAAAGAGAGTTTGAGAGAGTTCGAAAAATTGTGAAGTGTAAAAGAAGAAGATTGAAGTATGTAAGTAAAGGAATATGCGGCTAAAATCGTGGCTATGATTACCTCGAGCACCGGCGAAAGTATAGATAAATCGTGATACGACGCATGTTCGAGCATTAAATGCATAGATAAGTGCGTCTAATCAAGCGTCAGAAACGTTTCAGAGGGGGTCACTAAATTTCCCACCAAGAAATGTATCTTCACCAACTTTCCCGTCACACAAGGATGTACCACCGCAAGCAGGGGGACTATCTATCCAGGGTAAAATATGTTCATATTAAATGTTCTCATAATAGAGTGACACGTGGAGTCGAAGACAGATGAAGAGCGAGGCAAGTGGAAACCAATTCCGGGGCAACAATCTTGGTTTTTCCCGAAGGGAATATTGCTCATAAAGACAAACAAAAGTTTGCCACCCGGTAGCATTCCATGGATAAATATTCTGCAGTGTTGAATATATAGTTCATTATAGAGAACTGTCACGACCCAAATTCCCAACCCTCGGGATCGTGATGGCGCCTAACACCATACTTGCTAGGCAAGCCAATGTTAGAGGGATTCAACGGTTTAAACAATTAAAATATAATACGAAGTCTAATATTATCCAATAAATGAATCCAGAATATTATGTGAAATAATGAAACGAAACTCGAGCTAATACTAATATCTAACTACCTAGGGTTTGGAGTCACAATTCACGAACTACTAAAGAATACTACTAGTAATTGGCTCAAGAAATAATGTATAACTTTTTTGAATAAAAAAAAACTGTAACTAAATAATGTAGAGAAGACTCCAGGAATTTGCGGACGACAGCAGATCTACCTCGTGTCTCCGTGCGAATAGTATCGGCTCTAGCTCGAACTCAGCTCGGACCTAAACTTGGATTTGCACAAGAAGTGCAGAGTGCAGTATCAGTACAACCGACCCCATGTACTGGTAAGTGTCGAGCTTAACCTCGACGAAGTAGTGGCGAGGCTAGGACAGGACACTACATAAAACATGGACATATATAATCATGATAGCAGAAATAACAAAAATTAAGGAATCAAAACCACAATTAATGGGAAGGGAACATGCAGTGGGGAATTTAACATCACGAGTGAGGAAAACAATGAGGAAGAAATAGACAGTGATCAACAATAATCTTAGCAATTAAAAATAGAAAGGAAACTTACACGGCATCACCCTTCGTGCTTTTACTCTCAGCCTCACCAAAATAATAAATAGAATACACGGCATCACCCTTCGTGCTTTTACTCTCATCCTCACCAGATTATAAATTTGAATGCACGGCATCACCCTTCGTGCTTTTACTCTCATCCTCACCAATCACAGAATCATCAATAACATATAAAGAGGAATTTCACAAGAAATCAGTATTTCATCATTGTTTCTACCACCATTTAATATTTCAATCTCAACTCAATGTTCACAATATTATTCATCTCGGTGGTACCAGATACTAACCTTCCATTATTTTAATAACAACAATAATCATAGATGATAGGCTTTAAAACAACCAAAATAACAAGAATTAACGTTCACTCGCATGTTATGACCTGACCACAACGTATAGGTACTCGTTACCTATCCTATACAATGTATTTAGCAACAAATCAAGTAGTCACACAATAACTATTCCCTCAAGCTATGGTTAGACACAATACTTACCTCAATTTCGCATGTCACTCACTGCTCAATTACAGATTTTCCTTTCGAATTCACCTCCAACACACTCGTATCTAATCATAATTAGTTCAATATCATTAATTAGTACTAAAGGAACTAACTTTAATGTAAAATTATGTTTTTCCTAAGTTTTCTCAATAATAGTTAAAAATCGAACCTAGACCCGCTTGGTCCAAACTCGAGGTTCGGACCAAATTCCGTTTACCCATTCACCCCCCGAGCCTGAATATGTAATTAGTTTCGAAATCCAACCCCAACTCGAGGTCAAAATTCGATTTTTACAGAATTCACTAACTCTACCCAAACCCCCAATTTTTACCATGAAAACCCTTGATTTTTTATTAAAAAGTGATGAAACATATTAGGTAATCGAAAGAAAATAGTTTAGAATCATTTACCAACAGTTTGGGGATGAACTTGTAGGTTGAAAATCTCCTCTAGGTCTTCTTAGTTTGAAAATATGAGAAAAATAGCTTATGCCCGTTTTTTGTTCTGTGTTAAATCGCTGGGCAGGCCTTCATCGCTTTCGCGATGGGCCTGCCGCGTTCACAAATGTTTCTGGCCCAATGGCCTTCGCGTTCGCAGTGTTGAGAACACGTTCGCGTAGCTTTGCATCTTATGATCATCATGATCGCAGCCCAATGGTCGCGTTCGCGTAGAACAAATCGAGCCCCCTCCCCCAGGCCCACTTACTCATCGCGTTCGCGTAAGCCAGCACGCGTTCGCGAAGGGTATCCCACCAGTGCTTCGCGTTCGCGGCCATGACTTCGCATTCGCGAAGAACAAATCGACCCCCATTACATTTTACTCTACGCGATCGCGAAGAGGAACGCACCAGTGCACCAGAACAACTATTACACCATATTTGTTTTACAAGTTCAAAACATCCCGAAGCCTACCCGAAACTCACCCGAGCCTTCGTGGCTCTAAACCAAACATGCACTCAAGTCTAAAAATATCATACGGACTTGATCGTGCGATCAAATCACGAAAATAACATCTAAAACTATGTATTTAACCTCAAAACTCATGATGTTTCTCAAGAATACTTCAATTTCACTATTTCTCAACCGGACGTCCGAATCACGTCAAATAAACTCCGATTTCCACAAAATTTCACAGATACAACTTAAACATTATAACAAACCTGTACCGGGTTCCGGAACCAAAATACGGACCCGATACCAACGATTTCAAACATTAATTCATTTCTTTATTTCCTTAAATATTCAGCACAAAAAGTGTCTTCAACAATTGATTTCTAAAGCTAGGGACCTCGGAATTCAATTCCGGGCACACACTCAAGTCCCATATTTTCCGCGGACCTCCCGGGACCGTTGAAACACGGGTCCGGGTCTGTTTACTCAAAATGTTGACCAAAGTTAATAAAATCAACAATTTAACTCTAAAATCATTATTTCTTATATTTTCACATAAAAGCTTTCCGATTTCACACCCGGACTGCGCACACAAATTGAGGTAATTAAAATTAATCTTTTTAAGGCTAATGAGCATGGAAGGGAGTCTTAATTCATAAGATGACCCTTTGGGTCATCACAAGAACATGGCATCCATAGCCTGCAGTTATACATTCATCAATGGCCCCCAAATGATTATTTAAGAGAGGCTTGATCCTAAGATCTTGTTCCCTAGATGCAGCTATAAATAGTGACTTTAACGGCCATTGTATGGGACACGTATTTTCTGATAAACTTATGTTATATAATCTGTTCAAAAGCTCAATAACGTTTTGTTTCTGGCTTATTAATATTGTTACTACTGCCTTTGAAAGCTCTGCTCCCGGAACCAAGCTATATGTTGTCTTATCCCGATTTCAACGCTAAATCTTGCATTCTTATTTAAGTTTATTATCATTTTGGGATAAAATCGATCCGCTTGTCTATAAACCACGTACAAATTCAATTGTACCGTTTTACGGACGAACAACTGGATTCTAAGTTAATGATTTATACGTTTTTAATGGATTTCTTTAGACAGTACAGAGTTTGGATCAAAGTTATTGAGTTCGGCTGAACTCATAACCGGCATGCTAGATGCACCCCTGTATATATATATTATATGTTAAATTTCTTTAATTTCTTGTGTGTTTACTTCCTTATATTTTGACCGTCTTTAGTTAAATATTTGGCTCCGCCACCGGTAACCGACATTATTAAACCAAAGCACCTCTAGAGACATGCCATGTATTTTTTGTAGCTGCTTCTACCCTAAGGGCAGAAAGGCTTATTTACTCTCAAAATTTTGTAGAAGGTATAGTAATTTTGGCAAGGCAGTAGAATCGAATGGCTGGCACTTAGTAGGGGTTTTAATTGCATCTGCAACATCCTGAGCAATGGAATTTAGAATTACTGTTAAATAAGACAAGTTCATACCACCCTCGGTTGTTACTCAAACTTTGATCTTTGCACTATGACCTAGCATATTGAATCATTGACGATAAGTCTTCAATAATAAAATATATTTCCCAGGGAATCTGTAATAATTCTAAACAACAAAAGAAGAGTACATTTGCAGCAACAAACTAGCTTCGGCGCCTACCCATGCAATCACGTGACTATGCAATTGAGCCTTTCGCCAATTCTTATTCTTCAGCAAATTAAATGTTTCTTTCTTTTTTGTATTTAAGTAGTATCAGTTGAAATTTACTGACACAATTTTTTACTTTAGAGGCCGCTTTTCGTCTCCTTGAGTCGAGGGTCTTTTGAAAATAGCTTCTTTATTCTTCGGGATAGGAATAAGGTCTGCGTACACACTATCATCCTCAGACCCCACTAATAAAATTTTATTGGGCCGCTATTGTTGTTGTTGTAATTTTTTACTTTAGATCCACGTTGGACGGATTCAGTAAAGGAAATAAAACACTCTCTGTCAAAAGGTCATATGTTAAAACTACTAAGTCCTCCGATGCAGAGGTAAATTTAAGATTTAAACTCTATGAATTCAACCTTATTTATCATTGAATCTAATGCGTTTTTAAAATTATAAGTTTATATCAATAATCTATTGTAATTTAGTGAATTTTTACACAAAAACTTATATTTCGTATCAAAAGTTATGAGTTTAGTTGAATGTCAAAAGGCTTGATCTGTTTTTGCTCTATAAAAGCATCTCAACCATCCCATGCAGCATACCCCCACAGTAGTCATTCTTTAGCAAATTCAGTATAGTATTACTTCTACATGTTCAATTCAATGCAACAATTTGATTATTTCTATCATATTATAACTCTCTTTATTTTTTGAGTTATTTACAAATCTGTATCGTATTACTCTCTTACCCTCTAGTTATAACTTATAACACCTCAAAGGTATTAAGCATAATTATCTATATATAATCACTGAAATTAGTGATTTAAATATAACCGAAACCTGTTATTGAATTAAATTGGAACTGATTATGTATTATCATATCAATAAATATTCAAAAATTATTATTCTCTGCAACACTTTTACGTGTTTACTATACTAAGTAGGCGTTTGGACATAAGAATTGTAAAATTCTAAAAAATAGTGAAAAGAATTTTCACGTGAAAATAGTATTTGAAATTTAGAGTTGTGTTGGGACATAAAATTCAGTTTTGGTTGTCTTTAAGTTTTGTGAGTGACTTGAGTGAAAATTTTGAGAAATAACTTTTTGGAGTTTTCCAAATTTTCGAAAATTTCCAAAATGCTTCTTCAAGGGAAAATTGGAAATTTTATGAACAAATGCTGTTTTCGAAAAAAATGATTCTTTTTAGAAAAAATGAAAAAGAAATTATGTCCAAATTAAACGGGCTCTAAAAATACATTTCACTTTTACTTGTCTAATATATTAAATCAAAAGAAAGATAATTTTTTTTGCATGTTTTACCTTTATCATTAACTACTCATTTCTCGCGATTTTTGAAAATGCTGCTATTGTTATTATTGATAAAAATTTAAAAATATACATGCCGAGTTGAGATGGCATATTATGATTGCATCACGATGTCTAAGGACACGATCTAATAGATCGTTGTACCGAGTAGTTGGAAATACATATTTTATTTATTTATTTTTAAGTAAAGTATAAATTTAAAAGTGAACGTAGGGAGTAGTCGAAAAAAGCACGAAGCCTTGGGAACCCAAGAAAAAAAACACGAAGCCTCTTCAAACTCCAAGAATAGAAACTTTCTTGCTTGGAATCTCTACCACTTTGTAATTTAAATCAAAGAAAGACAAAACATCCATTTTCCCAATAATCAAATCTTCCATATAAAACTCCAAGAATAGAAGCTATGTTGTCAAAGATTAGAATGCTTTGAATCTCCACCTTTTTGGAATTTAATTTAAATCCAAAAAGAAAGAGTAAAACAAGACAAAACATCCAATTTCCCAATAATCGAATCTTCCATATCACAAGGCTCATTTAATGTTTGCATTGGAGTTTTGCATGTTTTTTATTTTCTCTATGACGCTGAAGATGTCTGTTTTTTACGCATACTTTAATTTAATTTAATCACCAGTTATTAAATAAAAACACATTAATTATGGAATAAACAATGTTTTCAAGGTTCTGATCCTGTCGACTATACCACCGTCTCTTCTTCCAAGGTGTGTAGGGTTTGAAAAAATTGTTAACTGGAAACTGAAACAGAAAAGTACCCGTTTTATGAGGTAAAATGTAACTTCATTGCTTAAAACTTTTGGTGAAAACTAATTCACGATTAATTAAGGTGAATAAAACGTCAATGGGCGGAGATCGAAATAATCAGATGTCTTGTGATAAAAGCGAACTTTAGATGGTTAAATAAGATAATAAAGAGAAATATACCAAAACAAATATAATAATTTAATACAGTTTAGTCAATTCACCTATATATATGAGCAATTCACTAATACAGAGTAAAAAATATCGAAAGAATAACGTCACAAAATTCACTCTTTCCAAATCTCTAGAGGACTATATTGTGTATGTGGTGAAGTGCGAAGGAAGAATCCTCTTATAGAAGTCCAAAAAGTTTTCCTCCAAGTTAAGCATTAGCCAAATAAAGTAAATTTGTGTTTTTTTCATTGTAGAAAAAATAAAATCAAATTATAGTAAATCTTTTGCCCTTCCCTCAAAAACAAAAACGAAATACAAAATGCTAAGAAAAATTAGGGCAGACATTTGACATACATATAGTTTTTTTTACATAAACAGATTAAGATGGAATATAACAATAGGTAATTATTTATAACTGGTTAGAATTGTTGAACATAATGATCAGGCTAACAAACTTGATAAATATGCAATCATCTAGTCCTAGTTTAGAAGAATTAGGACTTCTTGTATTAGCTATCCTAGAAGAGTCCTATTCTATGTAGTATAGCCGAAAATATAGAATGAAATACTGTATAAATACATAGGACTCTTGTATACAATTATCGATTAATACACTGTCTTCTTGACACTGTCTCTGCACCATATTTTCACATGGCGTTAGAGCTTCTTTGAAGCAAAATCCTCTGCCAAAATACAGTCCCTAGTACACAATATCAATTATGTTCATATGGCTTCCAACACCTTTTCAACAGGCTCTCGTCATCACCTCATTGCCTCATGCCCCGTGAAGTTGAAGCCCTCTAACTACATGATATGGAGAACACAAATGATGCAATTTATACAAGTGATGTGGTTGAATTATCTCATTGAAGAAAAGCCAGAAATCATGAACGTAGAAGGCACCAGTGAAAGCAGCGATAAAGATAGTGGCAAGGGAATTGACAAAGACAGTACTGCTGCTGATTGGGCTGAAAAGGATGTGTTGTTAAGGAGTTGGATATCAGGGACAATGTCAGAAAGAGAGTATGTATCTCATTGTGGGATGTATGATTGCTAAACAGATGCGGGAATGCCTGGAAGAAACCTATCTACAGGCAACAAAGGACAAGGAGTTCCAGTTAAAGCAACCACTTCAAACCATCGAGCTTGGCAGTAGAACCATCGATGGATATCTGAAGGAATTCAAAGGCATCTGTGATGGCTTGGCTTCTATACACAAGCATGTCGATGATGACATCAAGGTAATTAACTTTGCTAGAGGTTTGGGTCCGAAATACAAAACCTTTAGGACAGTGACGCTTGGCAAAGCACCTTATCCAACTCTGAGCCAGTTGGTCACTTCTTTAAGAGGCTTTGATATCATAGAGGATGAAGGAGATGATTCACAAAAAGTGAATCACAATATTGCACTTGCAGCACAAAGGGCATACAACAACAGAGGTAGAGGAAGAAGAGGTAACATGAACTATAGTTCAAGAGGTAGAGGCTTCAGGCCTGTCGGACAGAACAACCATCAAAACACTCAAGGATTTGGAAATGGTGTTAAGGGATAGGAAACCACAGGATCATCATCATGTCAGATATGTGCAGGAACAATCACACTGTAATAAAGTGCTTCTACAGATGGGACTTCTCTTATCAAGGACCGGAAAATTTGCCACATGCTTTTGCTACACTCAATATAAACAGTCAAAATGGTGGAGATAATGCTCACTATATGGATTCTGGAGCAAGCACTCATATGACCAATAATTTAGGTAACTTATCCAATCTTAAACCTTACAATGGAAATGATACAATTGTAGTAGGAAATGGACAAGAATTGGATATTACACATGTTGGAAAAGGAACAATTTCTGGTTTAAGGATGAGTGAAGTGCTAGTAGTTCCTAAGCTCAAAAAGAATCTGTTATCTGTAAGTAAGATTACTAGAGATAATTACTGTTCTATTGAGTTTGATGAATCATCTTTTGTTGTAAAGGACAAGAGGATGGGGAAACTGATGGACAAGGGTGCTAAAAGAGGAGAGATATATGCCTTGAAGGTGGACAACCTGCTTGCTTTGAGTGCAACACAAACAAGGAAAGGCTCTAGTGATATTTGGCATGCCAGACTTAGGCATCCAAATTCTAGGTCCTTAGAAGTACTTAGTAACAATAAGTATATCAATGTCACGTGTTGGAATAAAACTCCTATCGTTTGTGTTAGTTGTCAAATGGGAAAATGTTGTAAACTACCATTCAAACAGAGAAATAAAGTTGAGAATCAACCTCTCTTGAAAATTCACTGTGACTTTTGGGGTCATGCTCCTGTTGAATCTTCCCAACATATAAAATACTATGCTTTATGATGATCATAGTAGATATACTTGGTTGTATCCTTTAAAAAGAAAATCTGATTTCTTTGAAACATTTGTCAAATTCCACAAAATGGTTGAGAAATAGTATGCAAAGAGTATCAAGGTCTTTCAATATGATGGTGGAGGTGAATTTTCAAGTTCAGAATTTGTTAAGTATTTAGAAGATTGTGGCATTATAAGACATATTTCCTGTCCTCACACCCCTGAGAAAAATGGCATTGCAGAAAGGAAACATAGACATGTAGTAGAAACTGGATTGACACCACTACTACATGTTAGGTTACCATTATATTTATGGAATGAAGCATTTCTCACAACAGTATTTATGATAAATAGATTGTCATCATTTGTGCTTAAAAAGGGAACACCATTTCACAAATTACATGGTTCACACCCTGATTACAACAGTTTCAAAGTGTTTGGGTGCATCCTTTACCTAAAAGGAAAACACCAGTTTTCACTTAAGTCCTATCCATGTGTGTTCATTGGTTATAGCAGTCTACATAAAGGGTATATGTGCTATCATCCAACCACAAAGAAGGTTTTTGTGTCAAGACATGTTGTCTTTGATGAACTAACACTTCCCTATGTGTAGGAAAACAAGACTGAAAGTGCACCAAATGACTCTAGTTATATGGCCACCTTCTTTGAATTTTTCTCAGAATCACAGGTTAAGTCTAGTTCATCAGACTCTACTGCTGCAGGGGAAGTGTTGGGAGTTGATCATGATGATGTTGCAGCTAATGTCTCAAATGATCAAAGTGATGTGTTGAGATCTGATCATAATATTGTAGTTGATCAAAGTGATGGTGTTACTGCTCAAACAGCTGCTCCAACTGCTGATCACAGTGATGCTGTTGAGTCTGATCAGGATGAGATTGTGGAGGTCACAAATAGTGTTGATGATCCTTCTGCAGACATGCAGAACTCAAATACTGATGAATTTCACTCAGAGGCCTCTCACTCAGATGAAACACCTATGCAGTACACAGTGACAGATCCAAGAGGATTGCAGCTAGAAGTGGACTTGTCACACTTCTTCAATGACCAGGTTGAAGCACCTGTAGCAGAAGTAGAGAACACAGTTCATGTTGAACATGAGATCACTGATCAAGGCCATAAAATGGTCACCAGGTTCAAAGCTAAGTCTCTTCCTATAACTCATACCTCACTAGCTGTTGTACAAACAAAACCAGAAGAACCTAAAACTATAAAACAAGCTCTTAGTTTCCCTCACTGGTTTAAAGCTGTGCAAGAAGAATTAGCAGCTTTACATCAAAATACAACTTGGATACTAGTTGCCAGAACTCCAAAAATGAATGTAGTAGGATCTAAGTGGGTGTTTAAAACAAAAATGAAGCCAGATAGATCAATAGAAAGACACAAAGCAAGGCTAGTTGCTAAAGGGTACTCACAACTTGAACGGATTGACTTTGAAGAAACCTTCAGTCCAGTAGTTAAAGCTACAACTATAAGAGTTATTCTCTCTGTTGATGTCACTCTACATTGGCCCATTAAGCAACTAGATGTTAAAAATACCTTTCTACATGGTCATCTACAAGAAGAAGTCTATATAACTCAACCACAAGGTTTCACTGATCCAATATATCCTGATCATGTTTGTCTCTTGAAAAAGGCACTATATGGTCTCAAACAAGCTCCCAGAGCTTGGTTTGAGAGATTCAGTCTATTTCTGCTTCATCTTGGTTTCAAATGTAGTAGAGCTAATTCCTCCCTATTTACTCTTCATGATGCAGAAGGAACAATATTACTTTTGTTATATGTAGATGATATAATTGTAACAGGAAGCAACTCAAGGCAAATAGGGGAAGTAATGCACAAGATGGGGCATGAATTTGCTATGAAGAATCTTGGACCTTTGAGTTACTTTTTAGGTATTGAAGTAAACTATTTTCCTGGAGAAATCCACTTGAACCAAAGCAAATATACAAATGATCTGCTTAGAAAAGTGGATATGGAAAATGTAAAAACAATGCATACTCCACTAGCTCAGACGCATGGTCTACAAGAAGCAGCCGGCAAAGCAGTTGACCCCTCAGCTTACAGAAGCATTGTAGGAAGCTTGCAGTACCTCACACTCACAAGACCAGACATTACTCATGCTGTTAATCTTGCAAGTCAATTCATGCAGAATCCAAACAACATGCATCTTCATGCAGTAAAGAGAATATTAAGGTATGTCAAAAGAACCATCGATCATGGACTAAAAATCATATCACAGTCCTTCTACAGGTTGTATTGATTCTCAGATGCAGACTGAGCAAGATGTACCATTACAAGGAGGTCTACTACTGGATACACTATATATCTTGGTGCAAATTGTGTCTCCTGGTCATCAAGGAAGCAGAATATTGTTGCAAGGTCAAGTGCTGAAGCTGAGTATAGAGCACTGGCAACAACAACAGATGAACTTACATGGATAAGCTATATTCTACAAGACATTAGAATGTATATCAAGACTGCTCCTGTCTTATTACGTGACAACTTGAGTGCTCTATACATGACTACAAATCTAGTAGTGCATGCTAGAACTAAGCATGTAGAACTAGATTACCACTTTGTCAGAGAGAAGGTAGCTCAAGGACAATTGATTACTCAGTCTGTTAGGTCCAAGGACCAACTAGCAGATGTTCATACAAAGGCTCTTGGCAAAGACCAGTTCCAGTTTTTTCGAGACAAGCTAGGTGTAGTGAAGTCTCCTCCCACTAGCTTGAGAGGAAGTGTTGAAGATAATGATCAGGCTAACAAACCTGATAACTATGCACTAGTCCTAGTTTAGAAGAATTAGGACTCCTTGTTTTAGCTATCCTAGAAGAGTCCTATTCTATGTAGTATAGCCGAAAATATAGAATGAAATACTGTATAAATGCATAGTACTCTTGTATACAATTATCGATCAATACACTCCCTTCTTGACACTGTCTCTGCACCATATTTTCACAAGAATACACTAACAAGAATTCGGAGACGAATTCGAAAATATTTGAACTTTATAACATTGATTTTTAAATTCTACCACATCTCATCTAATTTATGAGTTCAAAAATCTACTATATCTACTTATTTAGTAGGACTTTTAATTTAACACCTTTTTTAAAATAACTTTTAACATACATAGAGTTTAAGTCAAAGTTACTAGGTTTGACTAGATCCATAGCTTCTTCAATAGAGATAATATAAAAAAAAGTTTTAATATATATGAACTAAATTCTTGTGAAAATACAGGTACGTTAAAAAACAAATCAACTGCATGTATATATATCGAATTCGAGCAAAAAGTAATATATACAGCAATATGCTTTTTGAATAGGTTAGAGAGGGACCCTATTCTTATTTACTACTTCCTCCGGTCCAAAATAAGTAATCTTTTAGTTATTTTCACATATATTAAGAAATTCACCTTTTAACATTAATTAGCAATGAAATTGATCATATTAACCTTTACTATCTCTTCACCTAAACACTCCTAACACATCTAATATTATTTATACCAAGGGCAATATGTAGGAAAAAATAATTAATTTATTCTTAAAATCTGAAAAAATCACTTATTTTGGACCACAATAAAAATACTAAAAAATCACTTATTATGGACTGGAGGGAGAGTATCTAACTAAGAGGGAACAGCGAACACAGAAATTGCATATATAATATAGTTAGAGTCTACAAGGGAAAGAGAGCTTCTTTCCTCGGAATTAATAGAAGATTAGAAGTTTGGAATCATGTGGAAATCATTTAATGCACAAGAGTGAGAATCAAACATATAGGGTTCTTCAAATCTTTTTTAATTTAGGAGTACTATCATTTCAGAAACCTCGTGATACATATACATTTGCAATAAGGTGAAGGTTAATTTTATATTTTTCTCTTGAATCCATATACTGCAAGAATCTTTTAATTTTCATGCTAGCTTTACGTTATATATATATATATATATATTTATATTTTATATACTTTAAAGAGATCAAGTTTTCACATCATGGCCACGCAAACAAAAAAAAAACAAAAAAAAAAAAGGAACTAAGTGATTACAAGTGTATCCCCCTAACCCTTTTAGCTATTCTTCTTTATTTATTTTGCATTCTTTAATTGGGTGGATTGTATGGGTGGAAGAGGAGGAAAATAAAAAAGAACAGTTCATTGCATTAGACTCTCTTTACACGCGAGGTTTGGATACATGACCTTCAAATCATACGACAACAACTTTTATTGCTGCGTCAAATGCTTCTGTGCACTATGTTTGTTGAATGGTAGTAATTTATTTATTTATTTATTGCTTAGATTTTTCATCCAAGTCTCATAACCGTTGATCAAATTAATGATGAGAAAAACATAGTCATTAACCAATTAAGTGTTTATGTTTAATTCCATGTGAATGTCCGCCAACAAACATTCACGTCGAGTCTATCTTTCTCTCACTTGGGACTAGGGTTTTTGCATCGTGTTAGTCACCATTTTGCTCAACCCTAACCCTAGTTGTTCTCCCATACATTTATTGCCCTTTTGTCTTATTTATAGTCTTTAAATAAATCTTCTTCTGGCCTTTAAATAATGGACTAAATTATAGATACTATTAGTGCAAAATGTTTTACATGGGTAATGTAAATTTAGCATGTTGAACTTCTATTTTTCATATTACCAGTTTTGTTTTATATTATGAACGCTTATCTGCAATATTTTAGTTGACTTGATAGTAATTATGTTACATAATCGTGCTTACATATGAGTTAAAGTCATAATTCATCAAGTTTAACTTATATATATATATATATATATATATATATATATATATATATATATATATATATATATATATATATATATATATATGAGGTCTCTACATGTATGATGTAACCCTCCATAAAAAGGAGCTTTGTATCTTGAAAATAAAATAGGCTACTTGCCAAACCAGGTAAATGTATATATCCTGATAGTGCAAAAATTAAAAAGCAAAAAATAGGTAAATGTGTTTTCTGGTATGAAAATTACCATAAATATTTACAGCTTGTTTGGACGGTTGGTACACGTCTTTTCATAATGTATCGTATTGTATTGTACTGTTTGATGAATGCAACAACATTTGGATAGATTGTATCATTTTCCGTCGTTTGAAGATATCACGCGCCAATAACATGAAGAATAAACTTGAAACATTAGTAAGAAAAACTAGAATATATAGTAGAACTATTATATAAAAAATGTAGGATAAATGATAAAATATGATTATATAATAATAAGGAAGGGCAAGATGAGAGAAAAAAGTAAGGTAACGATTTCACCACACCAAATTCGTCATTACATAAAGTGGCATTTTTCGTCGTTACATAACGATGAATTTAACTATACGACACAATAAAATTAATAACAATTCAAATAAATATTATATAAAGTAACATTACGATACAATAAAATAGGTAAAAAAAATTACATTATCAATTGTACACACTTTGCAAAAATATTATAAATAGGTGTTCCCATATCATTCTATTCCAAACTACACACTTTGTCCTAGCCAGCCATAATTGTATAATTACTTTATATCCTCTCTCTTCCTTCTCATTAAAGAGAAGTTTCTCTTTGTTGAAGAGTAATTGTCTTTTTTTTGGCACAAATTAAAATGGGAGGAGGAGGAACTTCTCCTTGTGCTTCTTGCAAATTATTAAGGCGTCGTTGTGCCAAAGACTGCATATTTGCTCCTTACTTCCCTCCAGATGACCCTCACAAGTTTGCCATTGTTCACAAGGTTTTTGGTGCTAGCAATATTAGCAAGATGATACAGGTTTCAATTTCTTTTCTTTTTTTAATTAATCTGATTCATATTTTGTTTCTAAATATTTTGTAACATATCAATAGCTTTACAATTTTACCAGAATATTAGTTAATGATTATAATAGAGACTACCTATGATATTGCTTTATAAACTAAAAGCCCCATTTCCTCTTTAACTGGGTCAAATGGTTTTATTGATCTTTACAAACTTTTTTTATAGTGCAGCCATGTTCTAGAAATCCTAAATCCGCTACTTAAGTTAATTCTTCAATGTTTTGTTTGTTTATATTCAGGAGCTTCCAATACAGCAGAGAGCAGATGCAGTAAACAGTTTAGTGTACGAAGCAAATGCAAGAATGAGAGATCCTGTTTATGGTTGTGTTGGTGCAATCTCTTATTTACAAAATCAAGTCTCACAGTTAGAAATGCAATTGGCTATGGCCCAAACAGAGATATTATGCATCCAAATGCAGCAAGAGTCTGCTCCTAATAATTTGCCTGCAATTCAAATGGAACAATATGATGGTTCAACCCCTCAAGCACTGAGCTTTGGCAGCCCTTACTTAGTGGCGGGAGAAGAATTTAGACGTTGTGGATTCTGAGTTGAGAGAATAGCTAGGTTCTGAAATAATGTTTCTTTTGTTTTGTTTTGGCACGTATATATATGGTTCAGTCCCTTAAGTACTGAGTTTTGTCGAACCTGCAAATTAATCCATTGTTGGATTTACCACTTTCGCTTAATTACTTGTTCATGTTGTTTTAACGAGCTCGATCTTTTGGACGTCTAACTAGTGAATTGTTGCAGCACTTTGAGTACTTGCAGCTCCACCACTTGCTTCAAAATTTAAATTTTAAGAGTTAGATATATAGCGTCTATTATTAAATTAACTAAAAAGAACAATTCGGTGCAAAAATCATCACATATTTATGCAGGGTCCGCGAAAAGACTGCACCCCTAAAAGTGTGATATAGATAGCACATAGTGTTATCTATAGGTCTATCACTCTCTAAGGCCAAGGTAGAGGGCCTAAATGTTTTTATTATAAATAAAAAAATTGCTAGTGAGGAAAGACCGAAAATAGGAGAGCTAGAGGGGGAGTGAATCTCAACTTGGGGGGAGGGGGGGGGGGGGGGGGGGGCAAAAAAAAAAATTTTCGAAAAGGAAAAGGGAAAAAAAAAAAAAAAAAAA
>ML295052.1:34174-104296 GCA_005239495.1 Nicotiana undulata | reverse complement strand
GGGGGGGGGGGGGGACGACTAAAAGAACATATCTCGAAAAGGAAAAGGAAGAAAAAAAAGAAAGAAAACCATAGATAAAGAGCGACAAATACAGCCTAATTAATGCGGTTATATACTCCTATGACATATGGGGAGTAAAAATTAAGTAGGGTTATAACATTTACATTTAAATCATGAATATCAGTAAATCTTTTGTATCACTACACAATACTTATTTCTGGTTTCAAATACGAGTCGCATTAGCAAATTATCTTGATTTCAAAATATTTGACGTTAAGAAAATAGAGTCATTTTTGTTCCTGTTTCAGTTAGTGAAATGTTAATGATGTGATTGATAGTTTTATTTATATCACGGGTGGGTGGTCCATGAAGATGGTATACGGACAAAACGGGCTTGTCGTTCGTATGACTAATCGAGACTGAAACATGATAGGTCAAGGTTCAACCTCGTGTTATATCGAGTCATGGTGCGAAGTTAGATTGCTGAGCTCGTAATCCAGAGACCGATTAAGGTCAAGATCGGCCAAGATCGAGACCAAGCAAAATAGAGATCGAGCAAGACCGATGGAAGTTTACCTAGTCAAACGGAAAGCCGAAATATCCGTAATCGAGCAAGGATCACGGCGGAAATATCGGCACGTATCAAGATGAGTCCGATTAATTAGCCAATCATGAGATTTCTTACTGTATTTAAAGTTATATCAAGAGTAGGACTCCCCTACTATATAAAGGGGGTCTGATCATTTGTAAAACACATTACATTTACGCAATCCAAAGCAATAAACTGCTTCTTTTAGCTTTCAATATTCTGTTACTTTGTTTATATTTCAGTAGAATCTTCACTTGGTTCGGGGGTGACCTAACTCGAGGGTCAAAGCTATACGATTCGTTTGGTTTGCATTTATTTATTTTTACAGTCAATTTCAATATCAATTTATATATTTTCTCAATTTGTTCCAAGTTATATCACGTATCCTTAAAATCACGTATAAATTCAATTGTTATTCGTTTTTAGGGTAAATAGTTTGGCGCCCACCGTGGGGCTAAGGATAATAGTGATTTTATGGTACTAACATTCGTAACACACACTATTTTAAACTTGTTCTTCTGAGTATGTTTGATTCCAGGATCAACATGTCGAACTCTCAAGCAGCATCCGTACACGTGGATAATGACTTCGGTCATCATGATGAAAATGACAACATAGTCGCCCTAGGGAATGAGGTACCTCAAGTTGGCCTCGATGGAGTTCCGGTCGTCGATCCCGAGAGTAGCATCTGCAGGGATGTTCGATCGGCCGCTCAAAGCACACAGGGCGGTGAAGTAGGCAGAATCAACCTTCGGGTGATCTTCCAGATGTTGCAGGCTCAACAAGCTGCAATAGCACAACTCCAAAACCAGAACCATGCAACAAGAAGGATCGAACCCGAGTCGTCCCAGGAAGTTGTTCACAGGGCCGAATCGGTGCCAAGGAGATCAAACGGAAATGAATCATGGACCGATCCCGTAATCATGAAGATGCTCGAGGAACTAACGAAGCGAGTAGAATCGGGGGAAAAGAAGATCGAAGCAAATGACAAGAAGGTGGAAACCTATAATTCTAGGGTTGATTAAATCCCTGGGGCACCACCGATATTGAACCCCCCCCCCCCCCCCCCCCCCCCCCCCGAGCGCGTCTCCCAAACCAATCCCCAAGAAGTTCCACATGCTAGAAATTCCTAAGTATAATGGAACAACCGACCCCAATGAGCATGTCACTTCTTACACATGTGCAATTAAAGGGAATGATCTGGAGAACAACGAGATCAAATCCATATTGCTGAAGAAATTCGGGGAGACCCTGTCAAAGGGAGCAATGATATGGTACCATAAATTACCATCCAAAAATATTGATTATTTTTCCATGATTGTAGATTCTTTTGTTAAAGAAGACGCAGGAGCCAGAAAGGTCTAGACTAGGAAGTCAGGCCTCTTCAAAGTAAAGCAGAAAGATAACGTGATGCTCAGGGAGTTTGTGTCTTGGTTCCAAATAGAACATATGGATCTACCACCAGTCGCTGATGATTGGGACATTCAATCCTTCACTCAAGAACTAAATATACGAAGCGCAGTGGCTTCACAGCAGTTGAAGCATAACTTGATTGAATACCCGGTTGTTACCTGGGTCGATGTGCATAATCGGTATCAATCGAAGATTAGAAGTCGAAGACAATCAGGTGGGGACTCCTTCCGGGCCTGTTTATCTTGTCAGGCTCGTCGACAGAGTCAAAAGGGACATTGGTCGAGAACCAAGATTGAACAGGGATCTATACCAGCCTTGTAATGGAGACCGTAAGGGAAACGGACCTGGGCGCAACCCTGTACGAGGTGAGAGGAGAAATGATCAAGGCTAGAGCTCTCGATGGCTCATGAGCAAGAATGGTTTCGACAGGCATACGGAACCCAAAGAAGCACCACGGCTGTTAGAGTATAACTTCAATACTGACGCATCCACCATCGTATCGGGTATCGTACGCATAGGTGGCCTCGACTTCTGCAGACCGATCCATCCCAGAGAAATCCCAACCAAATGTGCAAGTATCGTGGCACCCATGGCCATAGAACGGAAGATTGCAGGCAGTTGAGGGAAGAAGTAGCCCGGTTATTCAACGATGGGCACCTTTGGGAGTTTTTAAGTGATCGAGCCAAGAATCACTTTAGGAACAGAGATCCCAACATACAGAACGAGCAAGAAGAACCGAAACACGCCATTCACATGATTGTTTGAGGGAATGCACCAAGGTGTCGATCACGAGGGAGAAGCGAAGTCGGGATTACATACCATAAGGAACCTTGTCTTTCAACGACGAAGACGCAGAAGGGATCATGCAACCCCATAATGACGCACTGGTAATATCTATACTTATGAATAAGACTCAAGTTAAACATGTTTTAATTGATCCAAGTAGTTGGGCCAGTATCATTCGATCGAAGGTCGTAGAACAACTCGGCCTACAAGATCAGGTTGTGCCCGAGGCCCGAGTACTAAACGACTTCAACATGGCATGTGAAACCACCCAGGGCGAGATAACTTTGCTAGTGAACGTGGCTGGGACCATCCAAGAGACGAAGTTCCATGTGATCGAGGGCGATATAAGGTATAACGCCCTGTTCGGGAGGTCGTGGATCCACAACATGAGGGCAATGCCCTCGACCCTTCACCAGGTTCTAAAATTCCCAACACCAGAGGGAGTCAAAACAGTCTACGGGGAGCAACCCGCCACCAAGGAAATATTTTTAGTCGACGAAGTAATTCCAATATCCACTCTCTCATAAACGAAGGGGCCAAATTCAAAGGGAAAATAGGAGGCCAAATAGCAACCACAGACGTCGGCCTCGGCCCAACTAGAAAAGAAGGGGACCAACGAAGATGATGATTATGGGGTCCCTCAATCCTTCATAGTCCCCGATGACTCCGATGCCACCAAGTCAACGGTCAAAGAGCTGTAGCAAGTCATACTAATCGAGCATCTGCCCGAATGAAAGGTATACTTGGGCACGGGGTTAACACCCGAGCTCGGGAAAAAACTTATCCAATTTCTTATAGCGAACATGGATTGCTTAGCTTGGTCATCTCGACATGACATGGATCCCACCGGAAATCACCACCCATAAATTAATCTTGAACCCAAAGTTCCATCCGGTGAAGCAAAAAAGAAGACCAATCCGAGGTCAAACACGCTTTCATCAAAGACAAGGTAACCAAACTTCTTAAAATAGGGTCCATCTGGGAAGTAAAATACCCTGAATGGTTAGAAAACATAGTAGTAGTCCCTAACAAGGGAAACAAACTTAGAATGTCTGTAGATTAAAAAGATCTAAATAAAGCATTCCCTAAGGATTCTTTGCTCTACCTAATATCGATCGCATGATCGATGCCACGGCCGGCCATGAGATCCTCAGTTTCCTCGATGCCTATTCCGGGTACAACCAAATACAGATGAACTCGTATGATCACGAAATGACCCCATTTATCACTAAATATGGTACCTACTGCTATAATGTAATGCCATTTGGATAAAAAATGTTGGTTCCACTTATCAACGCCTTGTAAACCGGATGTTTGAAAAACAAGTAGGGAAATCTATGAAAGGTTACATTGATGACATGCTAGTTCAGTCCCTGCGAGCAGAGGACTATTTAAAGAATATGCAGGAAACCTTCAGTATATTGAGGAAATACAACATGAAGTTGAACCCGACAAAATGCGCGTTCGGGGTCGGGTCAGGTAAATTTCTCGGATTCATGGTATCCAACCGAGGAATAGAGATCAACACCTAAAAGATCAAATCTATCAAGGACATAACGGTACTAGACAACGTAAAAGTCGTGCAGAGGCTAACCGGACGCATATCCCCTTGAGGCGATTCATCTCGAGGTCCTCCGATAAGAGCCACCGATTTTTCTCATTTCTGAAGAAGAAGAACAACTTCACGTGGACTTTGAAATGCCAGCAGTCCTTGGAAGAGCTTAAACGGTACTTACCGAGCCCGATGTTTCTTCACATGCCGAGGGCAGACAAATAACTTAACTTTTATTTGGCAGTATCGGCGATAGCGGTGAGTGTAGTCCTAGTCCGGGAAGAACGAGGTACGAAACGCCCTATATATTATGTTAGTTGAACCTTAGGTGAGGCCCAAACCAGGTATCCCCACCTAGAAAAGTTGGCGCTCTCTTTGATAAGCGCCTCTAGAAAACTAAAACCGTATTTTCAATGTCACCTCATATGTGTTGTAACAAATTATCCAATTCAAAATATTTTGCATAAACCCGAGCTTTCAGGACGGTAAATGGGCCAAAGAAATTAACAGGTATGATATAGAATATCGACCCCGAACAGCCATTAAGTCTCAAATTTTGGAAGACTTCGTGGTTGACTTCACACCGACCCGTAGTACCCGAGGTTGAAAGAGAATTGTTGGTAAACTCAGGTACGTCCTCGGGAATCTGGACCCTCTTCATGGACGATGCTTCAAACGCAAAAGGGTCCGGACTCGGCATCGTGCTAAAATCACCCACAAGTAACTTAGTTAGACAATCTATTAGAACTTTAAAATTGACTAACAATGAGGTCGAATATGAGGCCATGATTGCAGGTCCCGAACTAGCCAACGGCTTGGGAGCGGAGGTGATCCAATCCAAGTGCAACTCCCTCATCGTGGCAAATCAAGTTAACAGAAACTTTGAAGTTAGAGAAGAACGAATGCAAAGATACTTGGATAAGTTACAAGTAACTTTACACCGATTTAAGGAATGGACTTTTCACCATGTGCCTCGAGATCAAAATAGCGAGGTCGATGCCCTCGCAAACTTAGGGTCATCGGTTGAGGACAACGAGCTCAATTCGGGGGTCGTCATGCAACTTATGAGGTCAGTGGTCGAAGAAGGCCGCGCCGAGATAAACTCTACAAGTTTTACCTGGGAATGGAGAAATAAATACATAGAGTATTTGAAGACCAAGAAGCTTCCCTCATATCCAAAATAATTTAGGGCCCTGCGCACGAAGGTAGCATGATTCACCGTGTCCGAAGATGGAACCCTGTTCAGGAGAATGTTCAATAGTATCGTTAGGGATATGTTTGGACTGGGAGATACCGAATATGTTATGAGGAAAGTTCACGAGGGCACTTGCGAACATCATTCTGTTGCCGAATAATTGGTCCAAAAGGTAATCAGAGCCGTATATTATTAAATCGACATGAAAAAAGATGCTAAAGAGTTTGTTCGAAAATGTGACAAGTGCCAAAGACATGCACCGATGATTCACCAACCCGGGGAACTACTCCATTCGGTCTTGTCACCATGGCCATTCATGAAATGAGGAATGGAAATCGTTGGCCCTCTTCCATGGGCACCAGGTAAATCTCAATTTATTTTATTTATGACTGATTATTTTTCTAAGTGGGTGGAAGCACAGGCCTTCGAGCAAGTTAGGGAGAAGGAAGTCTTCGACTTCATTTTGGATCACATCATATGTCGATTGGGGATTCCATCTGAAGTTGTGTGTGACAACGGAAAACAGTTCATCGACAGCAAAGTAACCAAGTTTCTCGAGGACCACAAAATCAAAAGAATTCTATCAACACCTTATCATCCCAGCAAGAACGGGCAAGCCTAATCGACCAACAAAACCATCATCCATAATCTTAAGAAGAGGCTAACCGACGCCAAAGGTAAGTGGAAGGAAACTTTATCCGAAGTTCTCTGGGCATACCGCACAACCTCTAAGTCTGGTACCGGAGCGACCTCATTTTCATTAGTTTATGGTGCAGTAGCTATTATACCGGTTGAAGTCGGGGAGCCAAGTATCAGGCTCCGATATGCAACAAAGGAGTAAAATGACGAGACCATAAATACGAGCCTAGAACTATTGGATGAAAGGCGTGAAGCCGCCCTCGTCCGATTGGCCGCCCAAAAACAACGGATTGAGAGATACTACAATCGAAGACCCAATCTTCGATATTTTAACGTCGGGGACTTAGTGCTAAGGAAAGTCACCCTTAACACCCGAAATCCAAACGAAGGGAAATTGGGTTCGAACTGGGAAGGACCGTACCAGATTCTTGAGGTCACCGGAAAAGGGAGAACAACTACCGAGCAATTGGAACGTATCTCACCTAAAATGGTACTACTGCTAAGGACGAACCCTTTATTTTTCCTTTTAATTTCATACTAACACTTGAACGGAACGAAGTTTTTAGGTCTGAAAGCATATGATGCACTCTTTTTCCCTTAGACCGGTTTTGTCCAAATGGGTTTCTCGGTGAGGTTAACGAGGCAAAAATCAATCATACTAACTTAGAATCAACCAGGATTATAAATCGTCATCGAAGATCAATTCAACAATATCTGAGGTTCCTTTGCAAACAACCTCGAATACTGGAGGGCTACCCTTGGACATGCGTTATCTTCGAATATTAACTCTAGCAAGGAAACTACTTCATAAAGGAGGGTCTCGATAGATAGGATTTATTGTAAGGTCCAAACAGTCAAAACGAATTGTGCCCATGTAGATTGTTCGAGCCCTGGAATAAACATGTACACATGTATGATTGTTTTGATCAAGAATAAAGAGAAGTAATTTCCTTGAAAACATCTTATGTTTAAAAAATTTCCTCTTTACATCTCTTAAAGAGCTTCGTACTTCCAAAAATAACGAGCCCACGGAAAATACTTAACCAGAATACGAACGACCACTCCCTCACTCGGGGACTGTCGTCCAACTCAAACATCCCAAGTCATCGGGCCTCGAGAGCAAAAGACCTAATAGGAAACTCCCTGATTTCTAAATGCCACGGCCACCCCACTCGGGGACTATTATCTCTGGCAATCCCGGATAAAACGGGAAAACAAGCTCAATGGGAAGCTCCCGAACTAAAAGTATACCCTCGGAGACGTCCAAAATCCGTAACAAAAATAGGCCTTCAAAAAAGAAAAAATTCTTTAACAGCTGGTTCTAAAGGCTACCCTCGGCAAAGTCTCAAACTTAAGATACTTTTGAGAAAAAAAATGACGGGAACATCGACCCCCAATAACGCCTTAACCCAGAAAGGCAATAAAGGCAAGGTTTGTTCGAACTCTCGAACACAACCTTATTGTTTCATGCTAAGGCATTTCAACCTTTGTAAGTACAAATAACGAAGTAAAGGAAAAATTTAAGAGCCGAAAGGGAAAAGAAAGCTTTATATTATATAATATAATTTTTTACAAAGTCCAAATCAGCCTAGTCCAAAAATTTACAGCGGCCTAAACGGCCTCAAAAAAGTGCAAAAGAAAAACAAAAAAATTACAAAGTCTTAAAGGGCTTGGTCTTCATCAGAGGTCGCATCTACTTCCTGGGGATATTCTCCGTCTTTGGATTCACTTAAGCTATCGGAGTCTTCCTCAGGGAAGGCCTGCTTCCGGGTCATGGCTTCTTCTGCTTTGGCATTTTCGATTTCGGCCATAATATCGAAGCCCTGGGCATGAACTCCCTCGAGGGCTTCCCTCCAAGCTTTCCATTTTTCATTATCCACCATGCTATTGGCCTTGGCCTGGATGGACACGACGTCGACCTTAAACTGGGCCACTTTAGCATTAGCTTTCTTGTTGGCCACCTCAGATCTGGGCGCTTCAAGTTCGGTGGCCTAGATTTCCTTATCAGAAACGGCCAAATCCAACTGAGACTGAAGCTCCTTGATCTTATCGACCGACACTGAGTACTTCTCTTTTGCGGCTTGGAGCTGGGTCTCAGCCGACTCCAATTGTTCTTGGACGGTCTCTTTTTTCGAGGCTATGATGTCCATGTTCTTCTTGAATTATTTGGCCTTGGCCTATATCGCATCTACCTGTGCCTGGAGCCGTCCGATCTACTCGATCCTCTGTCGGACCTGAAGATTCGGATCATTGGTCGTTATATCCAATTTTTCTTCACTGTCATGAAGCATTCAGAATACCTGGTCGGTCATCTCGGTATGTTCATCCCGAGCCGTTACTAGATCGGCTTGAAGATTCTCACTGAGTTGCTTGTAGGTGTCACTTTTCTCGGTGAGGTCCCGAACCTCACCCTCGTGCTCCTCCTGGATTCAGAGGAAATTCTTGTGATGCAACACCGAAGCCTGCAAGAAAGGAAGAGTATGTTAGAATTATCTACCACTCTAAGGTTAAAAGAAATAATGGAGGGACTCTCGAAGTTACCCGATTCAGAGCGTGTTGGGCCTCATTAAACAGACAAGCGGCTCCAATCGCATTCATCACGGCTTGGTCCTGCTCGGTCACCAAGCCTCTCATATAGTTGGCAATTCCTACGGGGGGAGAGAAGACCCGAGCATCCTCCGGGAAAGAAAGCACTATGTTCCCCCTGCGGGCAGGGTTAACACTTGGGGCCGGGAATCGGTCCACCAGTTTTGTACTCGATAAAGACCCAGTAGCGCCCAATGATGGAACTTTCTTTAGCACCAGTAAATCACCGAACCCAGTGACATCCTCTGAGGCAGCAGACTCAATCCCGTCTAAGAAGTCATGATATCGGTCGCCCCCTAAAGACCCTCGTAAGAGGGACTTTCCAACATGTTGGCCTCACGGATCATAGCGTCCGAAACCTGTGGGGATCCCAAAATATCAATCACTCTGAGCTCGTCCCTCAATAAATCTTCCGCTGCTCGGGAAGACTTGCCTCCGGTCTCTCTCTCGACCAACTCATCTCGGGACGGGATGGCCTCAACTCTTTCTAATTTAGGAACTTCGGCCAAAGCTTCCTCGTCAACCTCCTCCGGTTCGGAGGACTTCTATATCGAAGCACCAGCCTACACAGGACACCAACTTGGAGTAATTTTATTCTTCTTCAGACTCATCCCTTAACCAGCAGATCAAATCCGAAGACATAGCACAGGTGTCCCCCTTGGGTTTGCAAGGCCTCCTCGCCGATCTTTTCTTTTCCAAGCCCGGGGGACTCGGGGCCCTTTTCTTCTTCTTCTCTTTGGCCTACTTTGGGACAGGTGGTTGGGGAAGGACTTCTTCGTCACCAGTTGGGGGTCTCATTGCAACGTCCTTTCTGAGACCTACAAAATAAAAAAGATGAATAAGTTCAAGAAGGAGCCCAAACGATAACCATTTTAGGAGAGAAACTTACCATGGTTGCGGTCCTCCCATCGACCCTTCAAAAACTCCATCCAAGAGCGCTCGGAGTAAGGTCTATGTGACACTAGGCCCTCTACCCATTGCTTGAGTTTCTAAACTAGGTCCGGCATCTGGGTCACAGCTGCAACACCAAAACGTAGATTAGGAAAGAAGATCGGAAGTAAAACAGCAAATTGAACATTCAAGGTAAAGTGTTACTTACGACTCATGTTCCACTTCTCAAGGAATGGCATGTCTTCAGCATGGATCAGGTTCGAAGTCCTTATTTGGACAAATCGTCCCATCCAGCCTCGATCACAAGATTTGTCTATGCTGGAGAATGGGGCCCTACTGGCCCGGCGGGCAAGCTTTATCAGTCCTCCTCGATAGATTTGGGGGCTTTAAAGGCGCATAAGGTGATCGAGGGTGAAAGGATATCCCTCGATTTTGCTCTTGAAGAATCGGAGGAGAATCACTATTCTCCAAAATGAAGGATGGATCTGGGCGAGGGTGACATCATATCTCTTGCAAAACGCGATGATGACAGGGTCTAAGGGACCCCACATGAAGGGGTAAGTGTAAACACTTAGATACCCCTCCACATGAGTGGTGATCGATTCCTCAGGAGAAGGAACTACTACATCCTTTTGGTCCCAGTTACATTCCTCTTCAACTTTGTCGACGATGTCTTCAGTGATTGTGCATATATACCTCGAGATCGGCTATCATTGGCCCGACACCGAGGAGGTCTTTTCGATCTTAAAGTCACTGACAGTTGGGCACCTTGCCTGAATGAATTCCTCAGGGTGGGGCTCCACCGCTGCCTCACCGCCTGCGGGTCGTGATGAAGAAACGGCCTCCTTTTGCAGAACAGTTTTGAAAGTTTTATCCATTGACGAACAAGAGAAAAGAGGAATAGGATGGTAAGCGGTGTGATTAGAGTTCAGAAATTTGAGTGTAAAAATTGTAAATCAAGGAGATTTTTTGAAGAAAAAACAAGAGTAGGAAGGGCTTTGAGCGTAAAAGATTGAATGAGAAAAAACTAGGGTACTTATAGGTTGGTGGCGACGGATCAGAACCGGTAGTGGCCGACCGGTGTCTCATAAGCATTTAGTACCTTGGAAACTAGACCGACGGGACATTTTGTTTCTTGCATCATAGTCGAGCTCTTCAATGACGACATTACTCATCAAGTCGGAGTTTAGAAATTCATATTGTTTTTCGTCATCTTCTTTTCGAGAAACGAGGGGACTATCTGTATACGTTCAAATGGGCTTGCCCTTCGTATGACTAATCGAGACTGGAACATGGTAGGTAAAGATTCAACCTCGTGTTATATCGAGCTATGGTGCAAAGTTAGATTGCTGAGCTCGCAACCTAGAGACCGATCAAGGTCGAGATCGGCCAAGATCGAGACCAAGCAGAATAGAGATCGAGCAAGACCTATGGATGTTTACCTAGTCAAGTAACGAAAGCAGAAATATTCGTAACCGAGCAAGGATCAAAGCGAAAATCTCGGCACGTATCAAGATGGGCCGATTAATTAGTCAATCATGATATTTCTTACTGTATTTAGAGTTGTATCAAAAGTAGGACTCCCCTACTATATAAAGGGGGTCTGATCATTTGTAAAACACATTACATTTACGCAATACAAAGCAATACCCTGCCTTCTTTAAGCTTTCAATATTCTCTTACTTTGTTCTTATTTCAGTAGAATCTTCACTTGGTTCGAGGGTGACCTAACTCGAAGGCCAAAGCTATATGATTCATTTGGTTTGTATTTATTTCTTTTACAGTCAATTTCAATGTCAATTTATATTATTTCTCAATTTGTGCCAAGTTATATCACGTATCCTTAAAACCACGTATAAATTTAATTGTTATCCGTTTTTAGGGTAAACAAAGATGAAGGAAGAAATTGATGTTGGATCGTGTGGAGACTCAAACTTCTTCAATTTGACCATGAATATGGACACAAAATTTTAATGTTTTAAAATAAAATAACTGCACAAAAAAGTACTATAAATAAAAATAATACAAAATTCAAAATATTTAAAAAGTACATGAAAAAAAACTGTGATCAAAGAACAATTCGTATGACTCTCAAAATCTGAAAATATCATTTCTAACGAGGGGAGTATTAAGTATGTTCAACTGTTAAGAACAGTGACAGATCTATCATATATAACATATGAATTCATGTAAAATCAATAATTTTTACTCGCCTCAATATCTATTTTAATAAATAGATTAATTATGAAATAATGTTTTACTCTAAATTTAATTATTGTATGGGTAAAATTTAGGTCGAGTTTAGCGAATGCAAACAGACGAGATGTGGCCGAGGTCGAGCACGGTCCAGTGGCGAGGAGTTGCCAGAAGAGAGATGTTGCACCCCATATTTTCGTACGCTAAAGTTTTGTCGTAAATTAATTGACGTAAATTTGGGAATAAGATTATTTTGAGTTTGTAAGCATTATGCTATTTAAAACAAGTGATAAGTAAATTCGTGAAGGTGAGAGGGTAAGAAAATCGAAGAAAATGAATTTCGTCAAAGTTTGACATTTTGGGTTAAAATACGGTCCGAGCTAAAATACCCCGTATTTATGGACTAGTGCCATATACGATACCACATGACCATAATAGTAAGGTGGAAAAAATGTGTTAAAAATGAATAGTATTTTGAGTAATTTGAGATAATTCTTAATTATATGGGTAATTGGTTAATTATTAATTAGGGGGGAATTATCAAATTAATTAAGAAATTGATAATTAACTAAGAGATTTTGGATAAATCTTTAACCTTAATGTGGTAGCAAGATGTAGTCAATAAAATGACTCTGACATTATGTTGCAAGGTGTCATAATTTGGACACTCTTTGGCCAAGACATCCCAATCAAGTAGGGCCCACAAAAATCCAACAATTTTAAGAGAATTACCTTATTAAGGTACTACTAACTATTAACGGTCAATTTGCACTATTATGACATCATTCTCATTCAAGAATAGAGAAGAATTTTGGAATGAGAATGAGATTTGCTTATTTAGTGGAGAGTCCAAAAGTTATAATTATTCATATGTAATATAATTGTCAGAAATAGAATGAGAATGAGAATGCCACTCCAACATCTAGATATAATGATTCTAAGTATGCCAAGAGAGGGATGAAGATTCAATACGGATTTTTTCCTATTTCGATCCGCCATTACATGTTGTCGCAATTGGCTTGTGTTAGAGGCATTGTCAAGAGAATCGGCTCAGGTATGTTAAGGTTATCCCTTCTTTTCTTTTGGCATGATCTATACGACACAAACGAAACGAGTAAATGCATAACTTCCATAAATGACTCTATTCATAAAAGTACTATGTTATTGATTCTCCATATGTCTTATTATTCTATCATCTGTTCATGGGTCTCAGAAAATACGTAAATTGATCAAGTTTATTTCATAATATTACTCAAAGACATAATGGTCTTATGATATTCCAAGAGATTTTATTGACGTAGTTCTCATGCATTGCATTCATTTATACATGTACATTGACCAATGACCAGACGGCGTTATATATGTGTGTGTGTATATATATATATATATATATATATATGGGATATGGGAGAAGGTTACGACATTATATACGCACCACCACCTGATCAACTGGTATACGTTGATGATTTTTTCCACAGTGGCCGAGATGATGTGATGGGATGCCCTCAGAGGCTTGATGATGTTATGAACACATGTACCTATGCACAACATGACATCCATACGCATATGCATGACACTATGAGCATTTCATGATTTACAGAGTTATTCAGACTTACATGTCGAGTTTTTACTCCATGTTTCTCTCATGTCTATTCTTTACTGATTTTTATTCCTTACATACTCAGTACATTATTTTTATTGACGTCCCTTTTTCCTGGGAACGTTGCGTTTCATGCTCGCAGGTTCCTATAGACAGGTCGAGAGTCCTCCAAGTAGGCTATCAGCTCAGCGGAAGATGTTTTGCTACGGATTTGCTTGTTTGTTCAGTATGATTTAGACGTGTATTGTTTGGTAAGGCGGGGCCCTGTCCCGACCTTTACGATAAGTATGTACTCTTAGAGGCTTGTAGACAGATGTCATGTATACGGATTTTTATATGGACCCATCGGCCTATATTTAAAGTATATAACGGATCACATTGGCCTAATAGGCCCGTATGTCACAGGTATAAGTTTCTATATCAGGTTGGGTAATTCTATATTGGGTATTCCCTCATGTTTAATTTGGCTATCTCATGACGCCCCTTCTAGTCCACTTACCTATGATGATGTAATAAGAAAGATATGTTACGTTGGTACTCGGTTGAGTAAGGTACCGGGTGCCTATCGCGGCCCATCGGTTTGGGTTGTGAAAAAAGTTATATCAGAGCAGTTCTATCCTAGAGAGTCTACAAGCCGTGTCTAGTAGAGTCTTGTTTATGGGTTTGTCGTGCACCACACTTATAAGAAGGAGGCTACAGGGCATTTAGGACTGTCACTCTTTCTACTTACTCTAGGTCGTGTGGTAGAGCTCAGTTGTAAGAACTCAATTTCCTAAACTCTATCTTATTTGTAATACAACGATACCTACATCGAGAAAGACAGTTGGTAAGAGATATAGCTGTGGAAGATTTGACTCAGAGGAACTCGATTTTTGCATCATGCTTATGATGGATAAATACGAGGTATTCAGCATATCATGTGTGTACTAAGATGTGTAAGCTTTTTTTATAAGGAGCCTTAAGGAAAGATTATCTATCCACCTATATGGTGAAAGGCAATGAGAGATTCAGAAGCTAGATACAAGCTTCATCAAGTAAAAGAAGAAAAGTGAAGAAGGGGTACGAGGTACCCAGTGAGTGAAGATTATTATTATTTACAATTCAAGCAGAGCAATATAAGCATTTTAAGTTACCTTTAATTGTAACAGAGGTATGTACAATTGGCCACACCCATCTCATTTATGCCCTATGGAAGCTAACAGAAGTAGTATAAGAGATGGACGGATATCAGGATCCGGTTGGGGTTAGAATGATCCTAAATGGTGGAGGGATTATTTGCGTTAGTTGACATTTCTGAAGGATATTGCAAATGTGCTAATAGATCTCCTTGTGAGACA
Source organism: Nicotiana undulata (assembly GCA_005239495.1). NCBI lineage: Eukaryota > Viridiplantae > Streptophyta > Magnoliopsida > Solanales > Solanaceae > Nicotiana > Nicotiana undulata. The sequence continues at coordinate 89,512 of ML295052.1, read as the reverse complement.
CCCAGATGGTGCACTCCAAAATAGTACCACTGGATATGAGTACTACAAATATATGCATTGTAAGCCTTGAAGGGATAAATATTATCTTAGTGTGGCTCCCGTCCCAAGTAGAGCGAGAACGTTAAGCAACCCGAAGAGACGGCGGATGGAGCGAGGGGAGCTAAAAGCAAAATAATGTCTTCTTGAAAGTTTTCAGAATCAAGTGATAGACAAAAATGTTAGCATAAAATAAGAAGAGTGTTAATGTGATACATGAATGACAACGCTAGGTCAAAAAATGATTGTATTACAAAGTCTATAGTCAAGGGATGCAAAAGACGAGAGGTGACAGGCCTTGTGTCAACAAAAGAGTATAGGTCATAAAGTCACATCCTCATTTTAAGAAATACGTTCGTGACTCTAACGTGATTACCAGAAGGAAAAGTTAGACCCCAGAGTAATAGAAATCAGTATGGATTGGTGAACAAGATAAACTAAATATGAATTAGGTACTGAGTGGTTTTATAATGGTCGACATCATGAGGATGTAATTGTGATAGATAAAGGATGACATTTGGGCCTTTGATTGAGTAATGATTTGAAGAAGAAAAAAAGGAGGATTTCAAGAACTGTACAGGATTAAAATACCCACGTGAGTGAATAACATTGAGATGCTATGAAATACGCTTATGGAAATATGGTATCGCCCCTAGGTGGATCAGTCTAATTACTCCAGATGTCCCCGATGAGACGTGAGCCCTAGCGGTAGTGTAACATAAAAGGTCAAGTTATCAGTGGTAAAATATGGATCAACATTAAGGTGAATCAACAATAGATAAATAAGGTTCCAACGTATGAGAGGAGATAAGGACGTCATTCTAAGATGAATAGTAATGAGGAAGCATTAAAGGACTTAGATTATACATATGGGATAAGCAGAGAGTAACCTGGAGTTTGGTAGCAGACCTCAGTAATGATAAATCAAAGTAATTATGGCAGTAAATTCATACAGATAGATAAACAGACCTATGAAATAAGGTATAACGATATTCGTAAGTTCGACAAAGTACCAAGCGAAGAACTTCAGTATACTCATAGATTCCTAGAGGTACATCTTATCAAGCTTTGTGTATGTTTACAAAGTAAGGCCTAGAGATTGGCTAAAAAGCTAGAGGAAAAAGGAGAGAAGAGTCGCATAGGCGCACTTACAAAGTCAGAGTCGCACATGCTGCATGATAAAAGGTAGCAACAGTTACAAGATTGGAAGGATTCCGACCACGAATCGTGGTGTGAGAAAGAGGCCTAAAGGGGGGAATGCCCTGGCCTTTGGGATTTATTCACATAACAGTTTCCTAGATGGAAAAAGGAGTACTAAAGTATTCGCAAGAGCTAGGGGTTATAAGAATGAAAAGTGCATCAGTCAACATTCGACGACGAATGTTCCAATAGGGGGAATGATGTTACACCCCATATTTTTGTACGCTAAAGTTTCGTCATAAGTTAATCGACGAAAGTTTGGAAATAAGATTATTTTGAGATTGTAAGCATTATGCTATTTCAAACAAGTGATAAGTAAATTCGTGAAGGTGAGAGAGTAAGCAAATCGAAGAAAATAAATTTTGTCAAAGTTTAACATTTTGGGTTAAAATACGGCCCGAGCTAAAACACCCGATATTTATGGACTAGTGTCATACAAGGCATCACATGACCATTATAGTAAGGTGTACAAAGTGTGTTAAAGTGAGTAGTAATTTGAGTAATTTGAGATAATTCTTAATTATGTGGGTAATTTGGTTAATGATTGATTAGTGGGGAATTACCAAGTTAATTAAGAAATTGGTAATTAACTAAGATATTTTTGATAAATCTTTAACCTCAACGTGGAAGCAAGTTGTAGTCAACAAAATGACTCTTACATTATGTTGCAAGGTGTCATAATTTTGACACTCTTTGGCCAAGACATCCCTATCAAGTAGGGCCCACAAAAATCCAACAATTTTATGAGAATTACCTTATTAAGGTACTAGCAACTATTAATGGTCAATCTGCACTATTATTACATCATTCTCATTCAAGAATATAGAAGAATTTTGGAATGAGAATGAGATTTGCTTACTTAGAAGAATTTTAGAAGAAACATGGAGTGTTTTACTCCATGTTTCTCTCATGTCTATTGTTTAGTGATTTTTATTCCTTACATACTCGGTACATTATTTGTACTAACGTCTTTATTGCCTGGGGACGCTGCGTTTCATGCCCGCAGGTCCCGATAGATAGGTCGAGAGTCCACCAAGTAGGCCATCAGCTCGGCAAAAGATGTTGGTGCGCTCCATTTGCTCCGGAGTTTCTTATTTGGTCAGTATGATTTGGACGTGTATTGTTTGGTATGAAGGGGTTCTATCCCGACCTTTACGATAAGTATGTACTCTTAGAGGCTTGTAGACATATGTCATGTATACGGATATTTGTATGGCCTTGTCGGCCTATATTTAAAGTATATAATGGATCACATTGGCCTAATAGGCCCGTATGTCACAAGTATAAGTTTCTATATCAAGTAGGGTCGTTCTATATCGGGTATTCTCTCATGTTTACTCTGTCTATCTCATGACGCCTCTTCTAGTCCACCTACCAATGATGATGTAATAAGACAGATACATTATGTTGGTACTCGGTTGAGTAAGGTACCAGGTGTCGGTTGCGGCCCATCGATCTGGCCGTGACAAAAGTGGTATCAGAGCAGTTCTATCCTAGGGAATCTACAAGCCGTGTCTAGTAGAGTCTTGTTTATGGGTGTGTCGTGCACCACACTTATAATAAGAAGGCTACAGGGCATTTAGGACTGTCACTCTTTCTTCTTACTCTAGATCGTGTGGTAGAGCTCAGTTGTAAGAACTCAATTTCCTAAACTCTATCTTATTTGTAATACAACGATACCTACATCGAGAAAGACGGTTGGTAAGAGATATAGTTGTGGAAGATTTGACTCAGAGGAACTCGATTTTTGCATCATGCTTATGATGGATAAATACGAGGTATTCAGCAGATCATGTGTGTACTAAGATGTGTAAGCTTTTTTATAAGGAGCCTTAAGGCAAGATTATCTATCCACCCATATGGTGAAAGGCAATGAGAGATTCAGAAGCTAGATACAAGCTTCATCAAGTAAAAGAAGCAAAGTGAAGAAGGGGTACGAGGTACCAGTGAGTGAAGATTATCATTATTTACAACACAAGAAGAGAAATATAAGCATTTTAAGTTACCTTTAATTGTAACAGAGGTATGTAAAATTGGCCACACCCATCTCATTTATGCCCTATGGAAACTAACAGAAGTAGTATGGACGGATATCAGGATTCGGTTGGGGTTAGAGTGACCCGAAATAGTGGAGGGAGTGTTTGCATTAGTTGATTTCTGAAGGATATTGCAAATGTGCTAATAGATCTCATTGTGAGACACCCAGATGGTGCACTCTAAAATAGTACAGCTAGATATGAGTACTACAAAGATAGGCACTGTAAGCCTTAAAGGGATAAATATTATCTTAGTGTGGCTTCAGTCCAAGTATAGTGAGAACGTTAAGCAACCCGAAGACACAGCGGATGGAGCGAGGGGAGCTAAAAGCAAAATAATGTCTTGTTGAAAGTTTTCAGAATAAAGTGATAGACAGAAATGTTAGCAGGAAATAAGATGAGTGTTAATGTGATACATGAATGAGTGCTAGGTCAAAAAATGACTGTATTACAGAGTCTATAGTCAAGGGATACAAAAGACGAGAGGTGACAGGCCTTGTGGCAATAAAAGAGTATAGGTCATAAAGTCACATCCTCATTTTGAGAAATAAGTTCGTGACTCTAACGTGATTACCAGAAGGAAAAGTTAGACCCCGGAGTAATAGAAATCAGTATTGATTGGTGAACAAGATAAACTAATCATGAATTAGGGACTGAGTAATTTGATAATGGTCGACATCATGAGAATTTCATATTTGTTCTGGCGATAATAGAATGGACAACAGAAGAAGATTTATGAGAAATTCAGAGAATGGTCATTCAGGAAGACGCTTCCCTAAGGCAAGTAATGTGAGTAAAGTTAAGCTTAAGGGAATGTATGTGCCAGTTATACTAAGTGTCACCCTTGTGAGTAAGGAATTTAGTTATCCTTGGTGCCGAAGGATTACTGCAAGGCGAATAAGGATCATCAATAATGTGAAAAGACGACAAATATAAAGAGGTAAAACATCTATAGCTAGATCGTCATAGCTCTAAATCTTAGTACTCCCCTAAAGTGGGGAATATGGATTGATGTGGTATGAAGTCAAAATTAAGTGGTTTTAGTAATCATGGAATGGTAAAGGAAGAATGCGGTAAACACGAAAAAGGAATGAGATTACACTTATTCAGCTTCTATGATTCCAGAACATTATGCAAACACGACGTCAATGAGAGGAAGTAAGGGTTCCTGCTCGAGATGTTATTGAGACATAAGGAGCTAGTGCGAGAGGTAAGTTAAGACAAAGAAATAACCCAAGAGAGTTTACGCAGAATATAGATATGAGAATGGGTCAACGAGTAGTTAGTAGTTGATTCAGAAAGATCCTAGTTATGGCTAGACAAGAGGATACAGACAAATCAATAGATCGTGCAAGATAAACAGAATGAACCCCAACATAGGAAATTCAGTCTCGCATATGACATCATTACCTTGAGAAATATTTAGATATGACTCAGGGTAGTTAAATATACTGTATGAGTGCTATGGAAGTAAAAGATAGTGCCATTGGGAAGACAGTCAAAATATAAGTTCAGAAGCAACCCTACAAGCACAAGGGCGATGAGGTAAGTAACTACGGATAATTATAAGCGAGGAAGGACATCAAAAATTCCGTCGAGTATACGATGTAACAAGCTCGCAGCCTTACAAGAGTCAGATGGTCCTCCATAAGTACTACAATGAAAGACTAGCTGAGGAAATAATAAAGAAGGCTTCAACCTAAACATGGTAACGTGAAGGAGGTATGGTCATGTAAAAATAGTCTCCCTGCAAAATTGTATGCACTCCAAAAGAAAGTGGCACCTACCGTGGCTAATGAACAGGGAGTAAAAATCGAAAGTAATATTCGAGACCATATGAGTTGCACAAAAATTCCGGCATGCGTGGGAACTAGAATAAGCTAAGTATGCACGCAATAAGGGGCAAAAAGACAGGAAAAGCAATTGCTTATGTTTGAAGAAAGCTGAGATGGAACGAAAGGAATTATTCGATCAATGATCAGCCGTAGAAGACTCTAGTATAAGTTAAAAGAGTGAATTGGGTCCAGGTCATAGACAAAGGATTGAATTATTAGAAGATTGAATCGTGGATATTCCATAGCGTCCATGAAGGTCTAAAGTAATAAATAGTACCATAAGCCGCAGATTGGAAGATAGCTTAAGCCTACATAAAGGTTAATCAGAGGAAAGAGGAAACTAAAGGGCTACATCAACTAAGTAAATCAAGAGTTTGATTATTGGACCCAGGAAATTATGGACATCGTGATTGAGAACATTGTGGAATCACTCTTAATATCATAGGTTCAAGAGAGATAGTACAGTAGCCATATTTTATAACGGCTCTATGATAAAGCCAATTAGAAGAGTACCAGCCTCATAAGAGGTCAGTGTGAAGCTCTCACTGAATCATGTAAATGGTGCAAGTATTATAATAGAAGTTCAAGTCGTGGATGTGAATTATACCTATGCGGAAGGGAGGTCACGAAAGAAATAGAAGGGGTGATGCGAGATTTTAAGATAAGTAAAGTAAAGGTGAATAACGTACGAGATACTCAAGCGCAAAAGGTTGTGAATAATCTATACTTCAGATAAAGGTCTAGAAGCGTTGGGATTCAGTATCCAGGAATAATAGCGGCGGCGTCAGTGGCATATCTTCCAGCCTATGGTTTCTAGGTACCAAGAGATCTGGTTGAGAGAGTAAAGCATAATTAGAGACGATGTGATGTCTCGCTTGATGTTCCAGAATAACACAAGGAAATCTATGGTGCAAGAAAGTTGAAAGAAGGTTGTGAGTAGTATAAATGAATATGTGTAGGTCGCAAGCTAAAGTATGGTAAAGCGACAAGGTTTTAAGAAGACATGAGTAAGGATAAGAAAGGGCGAGTGAGAAGGTGATGAGAATGGATAAAGTACTTAAGATTAAGCCCATGAAAACAAGAGAGCTGATGGTTTATCTAAGTTATACAAAACTCAGTATAGCCTGAATGAACTCAAACGAGTCAAAGACTAATGGCATTCAGAAGAGATGGAATGTTGCCCTGATAGTACAATGAGGGTATAATTCTGATAGATAAAGGATGAAATTTGGGCCTTTGATTGAGTAATGATTTAAAGAAGAAAAAAAGGGGGATTTCAAGAATTGTACAGGATTAAAATACCCACATTAGTGAATCACATTGAGATGTTATAAAATACGGTTATGGAAATATAGTATCGCCCCTAGGTGGATCAGTCTAATTACCCCAGATGTCCCCGATGAGCCCTAGCGGCAGTGTAACATAAGAGGTCAAGTTACCAGCGGTAAAATATGGATTAACATTAAGGTGAATCAACAATAGATAAATAAGGTTCCAACGTATGAGAGGAGATAAGGATGCCATTCTTAAGATGAATAGTAATGAGGAAGCATTAAAGGAATTAGATTATACATATGGGATATGCACGATAGTAACCTGGAGTTTGGTAGCAAACCTCAATAACTATAAATCAAAGTAAGAGTTATGGCAGTAAATTACGGATGGATAAACGGACCTATGAAATAAGGTATAACGATATTTGTAAGTTCAACAAAGTACAAGGCGAAGAACTTTAGTATACTCATAGATGCCCAGAGGGACATCTTATCAAGCTCTGTGTATGTTTACAAAGTAAGGCCTAGAGATTGGATAAAAAGCTAGAAGAAAAAGGAGAGAAGAGTCGCATAGGCGCACTTACAAAGTCAGAGTCGTACATGTTGCATGATAAAAGGTAACAACGGTTAAGAGATTGGAAGGATTCCGACCACGAGTCTTGGTGTGAGAAAGAGGCCCTAAAGAGGGGAATGCCCTGGCCTTTGGGATTCATTCACAGAATAGTTGCCTAGATGGAAAGAGGAGTACTGAAGTGTTCGCAAGATCTAGGGGTTATAAGAATGAAAAGTGCATCAGTCAACATTCGAGGATGAATGTTCCAATGGGGGGAATAATGTTACAACCTATATATTCGTATGCTAAAGTTTCGTCGTAAGTTAATCGACGTAAGTTTAAGAATAAGATTATTTTGAGATTGTAAGCATTATGCAATTTCAAACAAGTGATAAGTAAATTCGTGAAGGTGAGAGGGTAAGCAAATCGAAGAAAACGAATTTCGTAAAAGTTTGACATTTTGGGTTAAAATACGGCCCGAGCTAAAATACCCGGTATTTATGAACTAGTGCCATACAAGGCACCACATGACCATAATAGTAAGATGTACAAAGTGTGTTAAAAATGACTAGTATTTTGAGTAATTTAAGATAATTCTTAATTATGTGAGTAATTTGATTAATTATTGATTAGTGTGGAATTACCAAGTTAATTAAGAAATTAGTAATTAACTAAGATATTTTGGATAAATCTTTAACCTCAACGTGGCAGCAAGTTGTAGTCAACAAAATGACTCTTACATTATGTTGCAAGGTGTCATAATTTTGACACTCATTGGCCAACACATCCCTATCAAGTAGGGCCCATAAAAATCCAATAATTTTAAGAGAATTACCTTGTTAAGGTACTAGCAACTATTAACGGTCAATTTGCACTATTATTACATCATTCTCATTCAAGAATATAATAGAATTTTGGAATGAGAATGAGATTTGCTTACTTAGTGGAGAGTCCAAAAGTTATAATTATTCATACGTAATGTAATTGTCATAAATAGAATGAGAATGATAATTCCACTCTAACATCTAGATATAATGATTCCAAGTATGCCAAGAGAGGGATGAAGATTCAATACGGATTTTTTCCTATTCCGATCCGCCGTTACGTGTTGTCGCAATTGACGTGTGTTAGAGGGATTTTCAAGAGAATCGACTCAGGTATGTTAAGGCTATCCCTTCTTTTCTTTTGGCATGATCTTTACGACACAAACAAAACGAGTAAATGCACAACTTCTATAAATGACTCTATTCATAAAAGTACTAGAAGTGCATATGTTCTTGATTCTCCGTATGTCTTATTATTCTATCGCATGTTCATGGGTCTCAGAAAAAATGTTTTTATGATATTACTCAGAGGCATAATGGTCTTATGACGTTCCGAGAGATTTTATTGATGTAGTGCTCATGCATTGAATTCATTTATACATGTACATTTACTCATGACCAGACGACGTTATATACGCGTATATATGTATAATATATGTATATGGGATATGGGAGAAGGATACGGCATTATATACGCACCACCACTTGATCAATTGGTATACGTTGATGATTTTTCCCACAGTGGCCGAGATGATGTGATGGGATGCCCTCAGAGGCTTGATGATGTTATGAACACATGTACCTATGCACGACATGACATCCATACGCATATGCATGACACTATGAGTATTTCATGATTTACAGAGTTATTCAGACTTACATGTCGAGTTTTTTACTCCATGTTTCTCTCATGTCTATTGTTTACTGATTTTCTTTCCTTACATACTCGGTACATTATTTGTATTGACGTCCATTTTGCTTGGGGATGTTGCGTTTCATGCCCGCAGGTCGCGATAGACAGGTCGAGAGTTATCCAAGTAGGCTATCAGCTCAGCGGAAGATGTTGGTGCGCTCCATTTGCTCAGAAGTTGCTTTTTTGGTCAGTATGATTTAGACGTGTATTGTTTGGTATGGCGAGGCCCTGTCCCGGCCTTTACGATAAGTATTTACTCCTAGAGGCTTGTAGACAGATGTCATTTATACAGATATTTGTATGGCCTTTTCGGCCTATATTTAAAGTATATAATGGATCACATTGTCCTAATAGGCCCGTATGTCACAGGTATAAGTTTCAATATCAGGTTGGGTTGTTCTATGTCGGGTATTCCCTCATGTTTACTTCGGCTATCTCATGACGCCCCTTCTAGTCCACTTACCTATGATGATGTAATAAGAAAGATACATTACGTTGGTACTCAGTTGAGCAAGGTACCAGGTTCCCGTCGCGACCCATTGGTTTGGGTCGTGACAAGAGACCAATTCCGAGGTCGAGTAAAGAACAAAGGGCAGCAACGGTTAGAATAGTCTTAGAATTGCGGAAGGAATATTCCATTGAATATTCCTCTAACTGTACTTTTTTAGGGTTTCCTAAGAATATCTCTTATAAATAGGAAGATATAGGGAATAAAGGGGGATCTTCACTTTTCTTATAAGAACATCTTGTAAAGGGTTGACCATCAAGAATATACAAAAAGCTTGTCTTGTCTCCTCTGTTTGATTCCATTGTTCAATATACCTTTTGTACTCACAAGATCCAAGAATACTCTGTCTATCTTTGTAGTCTATTATCACACGCTGTTGTCAGAAGAAAGAATGATCCAACTCATTCAACATTTGGGTGACAAAGTCCTCCTTATTACTATTAATTCCATTTGTCACATTTATTGCATGTTTTATCCTTATATTCATTGACAATCATTGAGCATTTACTTTTTATTCACTGATCTGGACACGGTACCATACGATCGAAATATTCAAATATCAGATCTAGGATTTATTATATTTAACTAGGATTCACCCATTATCTTTTTATTAAATTAGTTCAACGAAAAGGCTTAGAACTTTTTGGTCAAACAATTTGGCGTCGTCTGTGGGGAATTCCTAGTTAAATATTTTTGTTTCTTCTAGATCTAAAAAAAACAATGACAAAGCTTTCTTTTTTCTTGTTTACACAAGCTAACAATGGCAGGAAAAGGAGAGGAAAGACTGAAAGCAGTGATGGGCATCACTACTAACCTCCTAAGCATCATCAACGAGGTTAACAAAGAGGACGAGGAGAACGTGACGCCGAGCGACTCACCCAAGTGAAGTGACTCACCTCCCCCTCATGGGAGTGTAACTGCTTCTCATGAGAAGGGAGCCTCTACATCTACGACGGAGGAAGCATCGTCGGCAGTAAAAAAATTATTAGAGGCGTGGTTGACAAGTAATCTAAAAATATACTTGACAAACCCGCTCAAGGGGCGAGCAGGAACACTGCACGAGTTGATACCGCGACAACCATCAACGAGCAACACGCCCCTCCCCGAATAGGTATCTCTCACACCATTGTTGATGCAGGTAACAACGCCCTCGCAGATATTCTGAGGAAAATAGAAGAAAGGAGAACGAGAATAAAGAACTCTGCGACCAAATGAGGGAACACCAAGAAAGGGTTGATAAGATACCAGGAACCCCGAAACTTCTGCCAAAATGGGACGTCGGCCGGTTCATGGAACAACTATACAGCGAGGAGGTAGCCCCACATGCCATACCCAAAACCTTCAAGATGCCACCATATTTATAAATATACGATGGCACAATGGACCCTAAAGACCACATCATTCATTACATCACGGCGGTAAAAGGCAACGAGCTCTCGAAAGAGCAGGTACCGTCGGTGCTGCTGAAGAAGTTCAGCGAAACCCTAACAGGGGGAGCCTTAGCATGGTATTCACAATTACCAGCACGTTCCAGAGTAACATTCGAGGACATAGCCGAAAAGTTTGTCACCGCCCATGCCGGGCCAAGAAAGCATAAGCCAGGGTGAATGATATATTCGCCATCAGACAATCGCTCGGCGAAGGGCTCAGGGACTTCCTCGCCCGGTTCAACAGAGTGAGAATGAGCATATCGAACGTGTCAGAAGGAATGGCCGTAGAGGCTTTCCAGAATGGGTTAAACAGGAACAGGTCTTGGGTGACCAGAAAGCTATTTAAGAAGACTCATGAAATACCATCCCACCACCTGGGAAGAAATACACAACGCTTATTGTGTTGAGGTGAGAGCGGACCTCAACGGTCCAACTCAACGGTTAACATCAGTCCAAATGGAATCGAGGAAAGATTGCGGGAATGACAGTCGAAGATATAACGTAGGTCCGCGCCTCAATCAGGGGCATCAACCGTACATCAAAACGGCCATCCCACTGCCTTCATGCCAAGACTATGGCCCGTCCAGGCCACATATGGGGACCCACCAAAACGAAAGAGGTATGCCTCAACTTTTATCTGCTCACAATTTTTGTGTTTCTTCTTCGAAAATAGTTTACGCCCTAGAGTAGCTCGTCCCCAAGGTGAAATGGCCACAAAAGATGAAGTCCGACCCAAACTCCAGAAAGTCGAATGCCCTCTGCGAGTTCCATCAGGAACGAGGCCATAAGAACGAGGATTTCATAGCCCTACGACAAGAGGTAGTTAACATGCTCCACCAAGGACATTTAAGGGAGCTGATGAGAAGCCAAGGAAGAGTCAATTTCGTCCGTGGACGAGAAAAACATCAAGGCCCCCCAAAGCCACCCTCCCCAGCCCGCACCATCCAAATGATCATCGGTGGAGGCAACGAAGCAACAATCAACCATGTGAAGTTCACCGCAACCCACAAATTAAAGTGGTCGATCACCCATAAAAGGTATGATGACCTCGAAGAAAGAATCATCTTCGATAAGCCGGATACCCACGGTTTGACCTTTCCTCATTTCGACGCTTTTGTCATTACTTTACGAATTTCAGATATCGATGTAAAAAAAATCATGGTAGACGACGAGAGCAGCGCGTGTATCATCCACCCCATATTTCTCACACAAATGAGACTCGAGGATAAGATAGTATCACGTTGCATAGAACTAACGGGTTTTAACAATGCAGTTGAACGGACCTCCGTAGAGATAACATTTCCCGTTCTTGCCGGGGGCATCACCCTGCAAACAATATTTCGTGTCATGAATCAAGACACAACCTACAATGCCATTATAGGGCGACCCTAGATACACGCCATGAGGGTTATCCCGTCCAGCTTATATCAGGTCATCAAGTTCCCTACTCTATGGGGAGTGTTTAGCATCCGTGGTGAACAGCACAGCTCAAGAATGCTACCGCATCGCCCAAGACTGCACATATACTCAACAGTTGAAAGGAGAGGGCTGAGGAGCATAGAAATTAGAGAAGTCGGTGCCCGAGTCCGACGAACAAGAGGACGTCATAAAATACCCTGAAGTCGTAGAAGCCACATGATCAACAGTGGAAGACCTTGATCCCGTTCAACTGGACAGAAGCGACCACAACAAAAAATCTTATATCAGCCACAAACTCACAAAATCAGGTAAATTCCATAAATTTTTAAATGACAAAGCAAAATTGTTTGCTTTCTCCCACGCAGATATGCCATAAATCCCGAAAGACATTGCAACACACAAGCTGAACGTCGATCCGCTCTACCCGCCTATACGGCAAATCAAAAGAAAGTTTAATGCCGCAATCAATGATGTCATCCGCGAAGAGGTAGAAAATTGCTCGCCAATGATTCCATTCGAGATTCAAAGTACCCCTAATGGGTCGCCAACGTGGTCGTGGTGACAAAGAAAAATGGGAAATGGCGCATGTGTGTGGACTTCACAGACCTAAACAAGGCCTACCCGAAAGACTCCTTCCCATTGCCTCACATTGATCAGCTCATCGACACAACAACGGGGCACGAATTATTAAGTTTCTTGGACGCCTACTTAGGATACAACAAAATCCTCATAGAGGAGGAGGACCAGGAAAAGACCACTTTCATTACCCACCAAGGGACGTACTGCTGCAGAGTCATGTCGTTCGGGTTAAAAATGCAGGGGCAACCTATCAGAGGTTGGTAACCAAGATATTCAAAGAGAAACTCGGCAAAACGATGAAAGTGTATATATACGACATGTTGGTCAAGTCAAAAAGGAAAGAGGATCACATCGACCACCTGAGGAAGCCTTCGACATACATATGCGATATGGCATGAAGCTGAACACCAAGAAGTGCGACTTCGGCGTGACCTCTGGAAAGTTCCTCGGCTTTTTGGTGTCGTAGAGATGCATTGAGGTCAATCTCGACCAAATCAAGGCTATAGAGGGAATACCTGAAAGTTTGACCAGCAAGAAACAAGCGCAGTGGAATTCTGAGTACGTCAATGCCCTAAGAGAATTAAAGTCATGCTTTTCCTCATCCCCGCTACTCGCCAAGGCAGAACCCGGCGAGCATCTCTTAATCTACCTAGCCGTATCCAACGTCGTAGTGAGCACAGTCTTGGTCCTTGAAAACAAAGTTACGCAATCTCCAATCTACTACATTAGCAAAACCCTGGTCGACGCCGAAATGAGGTATCCCCGCCTTGAAAATCTGGCCCTGGCATTAGTCGTAGCTTCACGAAAGCGTAGACCCTATTTTCAATTCCATCCCATCTCGGTGGTCACGACCTTCCCCCTTAGAAGCATCCTACATAAGCCCGAGTTGTAAGGTAGATTGTCTAAGTGGGACATAAAATTAAGCGAGCGCGATATAACATATCATTCGCGAACAGTGATAAAGTCACAAGTACTTAGTCGCCGACTTCAGTGCCAAAGAAATGCCTGAGGTCGAGCGGGAAGCCTCCTGTACCTCCCCCAAGTTACCCGCCCTATGGGTTCTATACACCGATGGCACCGATGGGGGCGTCAGGATCTGGACTGGGACTCGTAATCTATACACATCCTCATCGACCCATCTTTCTTCTTTACAAACAAAACTGGTGTACCCCAAGGCGAGACACTAGGTCTGATGAAACCCTTATCTAGAAAGTCTTGCAACTGTTCTTTCAACTCTTTCAATTCTGGTGGGGTCATCCGTTATGGAGAGATGGAAATGTGTTGAGTTCCCGGAGCCACGTCAATACAAAAACCAATATCCCTATCGGGTGGCATCCCCGGAAGGTCTGCAGGAAATACCTCGGGAAACTCACGAATAATAGGAACTGACTCTATAGAAGAAACCTCGGCATCGGAGTCACGAATATGAGCCAAATTAGCCAAACACCCTTTCTCCACCATGCGACGAGCCTTGGTATATGAAATCACTCGGCTGGGAGAATGACCAGGAGTCCATTTCTATTCTAATTGAGGCAACCTTGACAAAGCTAAAGTAACCTTCTGGGCGTAACAGTCCAAGATGTCATAATAAGGCGATAACCAATCCATGCCCAATATAACATCAAATCGACCATGTCTAGAAGCAGAAGATCCACACTAGTTTCAAGACCCTCAATGACTACTACGCACGAGCGATACACACAATCTACAACAATAGCATCCCCCACTGGACTAGACACATAAAAAGGAACACTCAAGGAGTCACGGAGCACATTCAAATACGAGGAAAAATAGGATGAAACATAAGAATAAGTAGACCCTGGATCAAACAAAACTGAAGCAGCTCTATCACAAACTGAGATGATGCATGTAATAACAGTGTCGGAGGACTCGGCCTCAGGACTGGTTGGAAATGCATATAGTCGGGGCTGGGCCCCGCCACTCTGAACCACATCTCTAGGAGGACGTTCACCTCTAGCGGGCTAGACTCCACCCCTAGCTACCTGACCTCCACCTCTAATATTTTGGCCTCTACCTCTAACTACCTGACCCCTACCTCTTGCTGGCTGGGCAGGCGGTACTGGAGCTGGTGCCGAAACTATAGCATGAGAACCTTGATGTTGAAGCTGATTACCTGCATATTTCAAACAGGTCCTCCGAACATGCCCATATTCACCAAACTCAAAACATCCCTCCTGATACGTAAACTGACCCGGACGAACCGGCGGACCACGATAAAAACTCTGCATAGGAGGTGCTTTAATAAGAGCTGAAGGAGCACTGTAGACTGGCTAAGCAGAAGGAGGCAGATAAAAACCACGACCACCCGAAGTACCATGTGAAGCCTATAGTGCTGAATGAAATAGCCTAGAAGAATGGTCTCTGCTAAATGAAGTCTCGCCTCCAGATGAGGCACCACTGAAACCACCGGAATGGCGAGGTCTCTTGTCAGACCCCTAACCTCCTATCCCGAGAAGCGACTCAACCCTCCTAGCCACATTAGATGCATCCTGAAAAAGAAATCTCGATCCCTGTCTCCTTGGCCATCTGTAACTTGATGGGCTGAGCAAGGCCCTCAATAAACCGTCTAACCCTCTCTCTCTCTCTCTGTGGGAAACAAGAGAATAGCATGCCTAGCCAAATCCACGAAACGAGTCCCATACTGGGTCACGGTCATGCTGAAGTCGCTCAAACTGACGACGTTTCTCCTATCGAGTAGTAACAGGAAAAAACTTCTCCATAAAGAGATGAGAAAATTGATCCCAAGTTAAGGCAGGCGACCTAACTGGTCTAGTCAACAGATAATCCCTCCACCATTTCTTGGCGGAACCAGTCATCTAAAAAGTGGCAAAATCGACCCCATTGGTCTCCAAAATACCCATATTACGCAACACCTCATGACAACTATCCAGATACTCCTGAGGGTCCTCTGAAGTAGCACCATTGAAGTGAACAGGGAAAAGCTTAATAAACTTGTCTAGTCTCCACAAAGCATCTGAGGACATGGTTGCCCCATCAATGAGCGGCACTGCTGCAACTGGCTGAATTACCCCAACTGGATTGGGTTGCTGGGGTCTGAACCTGAGGACTGGTCTGAACCGAAGTGTGGGTAGCAGGAGTCTGGACCCCTCCTCCAGCCTGAGATACGACTACTGCAACGGGGAATGTGCCAATCTGGGCCACAATCTCCATAATGCCCATTAAATGGACCAAAGCGTCCTGAAGTACCGGGGTAGCAATAAACCCCTCTGGGACCTGAGCTAGTCCTGCTGGAAGGGTCTGAGTTGGAACCCCCTCATTAATCTCGATCTGAGGTTCCACAGCTGGGGCTGCTGTCTAAGCAATGGGCTGAGTCCTGCCCCTGCCTCGGCCTCTGCCCCTAGTAGGAGTTGCTGCTGCTGGAGGACCGGAATGTTGGTCAGCAAAAGAGGAAGCACGTGTTCTCGCCATCTGCGAGAGAATAGAATAATCCAATCAGTATTTGAGATAAGAAGAATCGCACAATAGAATAGAAAAAAAATGGAGTTGTTTCCTAACTCAATAGCCTCTGAGATATAAGTATAGACGTCTCCGTACCGATCCTTCAGACTCTATTAAGCTCATTTGTGAATTGTGAGACCTAAGCAACCTAGAGCTCTTATACCAACTTGTCACGACCCAAATCTCAACCTTAGGTATCGTGATGGCGACTAACACCACACTTGCTAGGCAAGACAATGTTAGAGTTTATTTAGATGATTTCCATTAAAATCTATTTAACCATAACAAAACAATTATAAATAAACTCAACTTTATTACTTCCCTTACATAAATCCACGAAACAAATAATAAATGAATTATTAAGCCGAGCTTCTAACTAAATAAGTAACCATAAGACTACCCCAGGGTCTGGTGTCACAATTCACGAACTTCTAAGATTACTACAAATAATGGGTTGAAAGAATAATATAGTTGTTTTGAGAAAAATAAAATAGTCTATATGAACTAAGAGAAGACTCCATGGATCTACGAACCGGCAGATATACCTCGTGTCCCCGAATGGTGGATGTACGCTACTAAAAATCTCTAATGCTGGCCGGTACCTGGATTTGCACAAAAGAGTGCAGAGTATAGTATCAGTACAACCGACCCCATGTACTAAGTAAGTGTTGAGCCTAACCTCGACGAAGTAGTGACGAGGCTAAGGCGGGAAACTATAACTTAACCTGTAACAATATATATAATAAAGCAAGAAAACAATTCTACACAAACAAGAAAGATAAACTGCAACAATAAATAAAATAACTCAGTCGCTTATCCCAAGCCTCAACTGTAACCAAGATCTCACATGAATTTCCAAAGTTTCTAAAGTTTTGACTTTTAAACATAGAAGTAAGTATGAACTACGAAAAATAGTAGTGAAACATTAAGTTCCCAAATCTGTAAGTTTCAAATCCTTGAGTTCCAAAAACTAGTAAAACATTATTGAAATTCAGTAAAACATAAGTGTCCTCCCTTATCACTTTCTTGTAGCGGCGTGCAACCCGATCCCACCTGTCCACCCTTATCACTATCTTGTTGCGGCGTGCAACCCGATTCCACTTGTCCATCCTTATCACTATCTTTTATCTCAACAATTGTAAATAGAAAACAGTATAGCTTGTAAGTTGTATCCGATATTATTTCATAATGAAATCAATCAGAATATATGTAAATATCGTAACGTTGGCATCCAGCTCAACCTTTATGTACCATAACAAAATCAAGGGAACGGCCAACACTTTTAATACACTTGCAACAATACTTGGCAATAATCTAATGAAAACAAATAGCCATTTAAACCTCAACAATCATAAAACAGTCAAGCCGGGAAGCAAATAAATGGGAAACGAAAAAGGGATCATGTTAAATAACAATTTTGTAGTGCATACGTACTCGTCACCTCACCTATACACTACACACAAGCAATTTCACATAACAATCAAGTTGGGGATTCCTATTCCCTCAAGTCAAGGTCAAACCAAGCACTTACCTCAAATTTGCAGGCCACTTACTGCTCAATTACAGCTTTTCCTTTAGAATCTTACTCTAAACCGCTCGAATCTAATCATAATTAGCTTAATATCATTAATTTATGCTAAAGGAACTAACTTTACTGAAAATTTTAATTTTTCCTAAGATTTCTCAAAAAAAGTTAAAACCCGACTGTTTAACCAAAGAATTAGATTCTCTGCGAAAGCTATTTTAAGAAGTACTCGGGTTTCTGATAACCAAGATAATACGCTAATAATTATAATTAAACTTGTAAATAGAAAGTAGCAAAGATGCGTAAAAGTAAGTGTATTTCAATAGTGGTTCAAACGTGTCCTTACAAGTTATATTTTACTCCTTTTAATAGGGAATTCCTTAATATAACGCCTACTCTTCTTAATGATTGAGCATTAATGACTAATAATGGCATTAATATAACGTTACAATGGTTAATCATAATTGTTGCGTGAAGATTATGTAACGTTTAGCTCATTAATTATAGATCTTTGAACCTGCCCTTTATTCTACCTTGATTCATTCTGACCGTGTCTCTTCAACTCCTCAATTAGATTGAGGTTCCCGTATCTAACTGCTTCGTGGGTATGTTATTTCGTTCCTCTTTGTCTCGTGCCTCTTTTTGTAAAGTCGCGACCAGTTGTCATGTTTTCATTGCTCCACATGAACTGCTCTGTCATCATAATTAGTACACGTGTGAAGCCTATTTTTACCAATATACCGACCCCGGGCCAGCTTGGTCCAAACTCGGGGTTCAGACCAAATTACGTTTACCCATTCACCCCTGAGCTCGAATATGCAATTAATTTCGAAATCCGACCTCAATTCGAGGTAAAGATTCGATTTTTACAAAATTTCCTAATTCTACCCAAACCCTCAATTTTTACCATGAAAATTCTTGATTTTTGATTTAAAAGTGATGAAAAACATTGGGTAATTGAAAGAGTAGAGTCTAGGGCTTGGTAGTTCGAAAAATATGAAGAAAAGGGTTGTTGCCCGAGTTGGTGTTTTAATAGGTTATAGTTGTTGTGATTTTTTTTAGAAGAAAAAGCGTGGAGCACTAGTGCACCAGAAACTGTTATGACAGCAGATTTTTTTTTAACAAGTAAAAAACATCCCGAAGCCTACCCGAAACTCACCTGAGCCCTCGGGTCTCTAAACCAAACATGCGCGCAAGTCTAAAAATATCACACGGACTTGCTCATGCGATCAAATCATGAAAGTAACATGTAAAACTATGAATTAAACCTCAAAACTCATCATTTTTCTCAAGAACACTTAAAGTTCATTATTTCTCAACCGGACGTCCGAATCACGTCAAATAAACTCCGATTTTCACTAAATTTCACAGTTAGCATTTAACTACTATAACAAATATGTACCGGGATCCGAAACCAAAATACGGGTCTGATACCAATGGTTTCAAATATTAATTCTTTTCTTTATTTCATTAATAATTCAGCAAAATAATTTCTTTCAAAAATTAATTTCTAAGGCTTGGGACCTCGGAATTCATTTCCGGGCATACGCCCAAGTCCCATATTTTGTTGCGGACCTCCGGGGATCGTCGGAACAAAGATCCGGGTCCGTTTGCTCAAAATGTTGACCAAAGTCAACCATAATCAAATTTTAACTCTAGAAATTACTATTTCTCATATTTTCACATAAAAGCTTTTCGGTTTCACGCCCGGACTGCGCACGCAAATCGAGGTATTTAAAATTAGTCTTTTTACGACTAATAAGCCTAGAATTAGGTCTAATTTCGTAAAATGACCCCTTGGGTTATCATAGTAAAGGTCCCACTATATCCATTCCCCACTTCATAAATGGCCAAATACATCGGCATCCCCTTAAACTTGTCATCACTTTTCACTTTAATGCTTTTTCTTGACTGTGGTCCACCTGAACCCCAGAACAAGGGTACTACTGTGTCATTTAGACACAATTTGGTGATGTGGCATAGTGCGTGTAATACACTACTTTTACGAGCGTGAGAGATCAGTATTTTATTTTTCATTTTTTTTCTTTCTCCTCCTATTCTTTGGCAAGCAGAACACAAATGAGGTCACCGGAAAAACTCCGGCCAGGTCCAAAGAGGCGACAAGCAACGGCCCGGCCTCGAACGGCAACTTCTCAATCAAACTCCCCACGACAATTCAGAAGAAGAACGAAGCCCTTTTTCAAATTTTTCTGACTTTTGAAACAAATTAAGGAAATTAAAGAACTGAATTTGTTTCACTGTTCTTGCCATTTTATTATTTGCCCGTTTTTTCTCTTCTTTTTTTTCAAATCAGTGTGTCTTCTAGGTTCAGGGGGTGCCGGCGACTGGTAGGTGTGAACGGAAGAAAGTTGGAGTCGCTAGCGACTGGTGGGTGTGAACGAAAGAAAGATGGGGTCTTGGAGAGGTTGAGGTCCTAGGGTTAAAGGGTAGGCGTGGCGGCGGCTGATGGCTTTGGGTAGGGGTGGCGGTCTGCGGTGGCTGACTGTGAGGAGAGGTTTAGGGTTTTCAGGTTATGGAGATGAAGGTTGTTGATTTTGGAGGTGGTGGGCGGCAGTTCTTGGTTTGAAATGGGGAGGGTGTCAGTCTGATTCTTTATCGGCTAGTTGGGGAAGATGACAATGGCCTAAAATGGTTCTTTGATAGTTGGGGAAGATGACAATGGCCGAAAATGGCTTTTTTAATTAATTAATTCAAGTTAAATCCACGTGTCTCTTTTTTATTTGCTACTGTGGTGAGTGAATTACACGCATTGCTTATGTTTGGCTTCTTACAAACTTTGTGTTTAAATGACACATTAGAGGTGTGGTTGGAGTGTTCAAATGGACCACAGTCAAGAAAAAGTGTCAAAGTGATGTTAAGTTTAAGGGGCTGCCGATGTATTTGGCCCTTCATAAATGGCAATGGGGATATAATCGGATGTAATAATTCTGCGGGTCGATGTATATTATTAGCATAGCATTGATATTTTTTGCATTTGGCTACAAAATTTTCCGCGTCTTCCTCCATTTTAGGCCAGTAGTACCCTGCTCTGATTAGAGTCTTAACTAGAGACCTTCCACCTGTGTGATTTCCGCAACGTCCTTCATGTACTTCTTTCATCACGAACTCAGTTTGATTAGGTATGAGGCACCTCGCTAAAGGACCACCAAACATTTTGCGATATAAATTGAATCAAACTAGATAGTACCGAGCGTCTTTTCATCGAAGTGCTTGAGCCTCTTTCTTATCTTCAGGTACGATTCCATACTGCAAAAAAATTTACAATTTCGTTTCTCCAAACCCAGGTTAAATTATTGAATGTTACCTTGTGCTTATTCTGGTCGAGTGCTGAATGAAATAAATGTACTACAATAGCATTTTCTTCACTCGTTTCATATGTTACTGAAAAGGTTAGCTAACGCATCCACTTTTGCGTTTTCCTCTCTGGGTATTTGCACGATCTTCCACGATTGGAATTGCCTGACCAGGTCCCGTGCCTTTTCCAGATATTGTTGCATTCGAGTTTCCCTTGCAGTGTAAGTCCCCTGCATCTGATTTACCACCAGTTGAGAGTCATTCTTGATCACGATTTGCTCTATTGAGAGTTCTTGTGCTAGTTCAAGACCTACAATGACAGCTTCATACTTTGCTTCATTGTTAGTAATAGGATAACATTTAATCGCTTGCCTTATCATTTCACCTGAAGGTGGTATCAAGACAATTCCCAAACCACCTCTTTTAACATTAGAAGAACCGTCAGTAAATAAAGTCCATGTTCCTGGATTAGCTCCGATAAAAATCTGTAATTCCTTTTCTACTTCAGGAATTATATTGGTATTAAAATCTGCGACAAAATCTGCTAAAACCTAAGACTTTATTGATGTCCTAGCTTGATAAACAATATCATATTAACTTAATTCTATTTCCCACTTGGCCAATCTTCCTGACAATTCTTGCTTATGCAGGATATTCCTCAAGGGATATGAAGTTATGACGGAAATTGGATGACACTGAAAATATGGTCTCAATTTCCTAGCTGCCATGACTAGGGCTAAAGCTAGTTTTTCTAGATGAGGGTATCTAGTTTCAGCATCTAATAGGGAGTTACTTACATAATAAATAGGACATTTCTTACCTTTGTCTTCTCTTACTAAGACTTCACTTACAGCTACTTCCGCAACAGCAAGATAGACATACAGTCTTTCTCCATCCCTTGGTTTGGATAATAAGGGAGGATTTGATAAATAAGCCTTCAAATTTTTGAGGGCTTGCTGGCATTCTTCAGTCCATTCGAACTAATTCTGCTTCTTTAACACTGAGAAGAATTTAAAACTCTTCTCTGAAGATCTTGAAATGAATCTTCCTAAAGATGCAATTCTACCTGTTAGCCTTTGAACCTCTTTTTTACTTGTGAGCGTATCAGGTATTTCTTCAATAGCTTTAATTTGAGCAGGATTTACTTCAATGCTTCTATTAGATGCGAGAAAACGCAAAAACTTACCCGATTCGACGCCAAAGGCGCAATTTCCTGGGTTTAGTTTCATATTATACTTGCGAAGGATCTCGAATGTCGTTGAAAGATGTTGAAAATATTCTTCAGCTTGTGCCGACTTGACAAACATATCATCGATGTATACTTCCATTGTCTTCCCCAAATGTTCCTGGAACATCTTGGTCACCAGCCTCTGGTACGTGACTCCAGCATTTTTCAAGCCAAAAGGCATGACTTTGTAACAATAAGTCCCCCTGTTTGTAATAAAAGAAGTTTTTTCCTCGTCTGAGGGGTCCATTTTTATCTGATTATAACCAGAATATGTATCTAGAAAGCTTAATAATTTGTGTCCTGCAGTAGCATTAATAATTTGATGTATGTGAGGTAAAGGAAATGAATCCTTTGGACATGCTTTGTTTAAATCGGTGTAATCTACACAGACTCTCCATTTACCGTTCTTTTTAGGTACAACCACAGTATTATCTAACCAATTGGGATATTTTACCTCGCGTATTGAACCGATTTTTAAGAGTTTCTGTACCTCTTCATCGATCACTTGATTTTTGAATGATCCCTGCTTCCTCTTCTTTTGTTTGACATGTACGAATGATGGGTATTCATTCAATTTATGAGTCATTACTTTTGGGGGTATTCCTGTCATATATGAATAGAACCATGTAAAACAATCCGCGTTATATTTTAAATATTCAATCAATGCCTCTTCTGACTGGGTTTAACCTTGCTCTGATATTAACTCTTTGTTCTGGATTTTGCTCGAATAATGGAACATCTTCAAGTTCCTCAGTTGTTGTTTTTATGTTTTCATTTTCTTCTGGATCCTGAATAACATCTGGTCTAGAATCCACGTCCGTCTGCTTTGATGCAACTGTTTAACCAAATAATTAGATTCCTTGACCAAAACTATTTAGGATGAACACGGGTTACTGATAATCAAGAAAGTAATACGATAAGTAAAGAAAAGTTGAGTAATAAACAATATTGTAGTACGCAAAAAATAAAGTCGATTGTATTCGAGAATTCAGATGCCCTTATGGGTTACATTTCTTCCCTTTATATAAGGGTTTCCTAGTATGACGTTTGGTTCCTGTCATGATTGCTCATTAATGGCTAATTATTACATTTATGAGGCATTACAAAGGATAACTGTAATTGTTGTATAGGAGTGACGTAACGTATAAGTCATTAACTGTTGATTCTCGAATCTGCCCCTAGCTTCGTCTGGGTCCACTGTGACCGTATCTATTCTTTATCATTAAGTTTCCCGTGGTTGATGAACTCGTGGGTTTATTGACCGTGCCTCTTTGTCCCGTACCTCTTTACAGAATCAAGTCTATCTGTTGCGTTTTCCTTGGTCCACGTAGCTAGTTGAGTTATCAAGAATTTCTTACGTGTGAGACTCTTTTTTACCAATACAGCAACCTCTATTGAGATTTGATTCACCGTTTTATTTATTCCCGTATCTGTTTGGGCTGCTCCCGCGGTTTTTAGTTCTATTCCCACATCTCTTTGATTCAAGTGTATTAATGAGTTGATATTCCTCGAAATTTGTTGATCTCCTTGAATCTGTTGAATCCCCTATTTTGAAGGGAATTTGATAACCTGATGTAGTGTGGACGGTACAGCGTCCATGTCATGAATCCATGGCCTTCCCATAATTACATTATAGGCCATATCCGTATCAATGACTTGAAATTTCGTTTCTTTGATGACCCCTTCTGCGTAAGTACTTAACCTAATTTCTCCTTTTGTAATGACAGTAGAGTTATTGAATCCAGATAGGGAACGCGGTTTTGGAATTATGCGATCCCCCATCAACATCTCCTCCACAACTCTCAATAGGATAATATTCACTGAGCTACTTGGATCAATCAATACTCATTTCACGTTAGTGTCATGTATAAGTAAAGATATTACCAGTGCGTCATTATGAGGAACCAGTAATCCATCAGCATCTGTCGTCAAATGTTATATTATCGGCTTCCAATGTTTCACGAGTTCGTTTCCCGTGAGTTATTGTGAACTTCGTCGTCTTTCTTGCTACAATATAGGTACGCCATTAACCTCTTCTCCGCCGTTTATCACATTTACTGCTCTCTTTGGAGATGGTGGTTTAGGGGGCTCCTATATGTTCTTCATATATGCCTGCTTGCCTTTTTCACTAAACAATTCTTTTAAATAGCCCTGTTTTAATAAATGTTCTACCTCACCTTGTAATAACTTGTAGTCTGGTGTTCTTTGCCCGTGATCATTGTGGAATTCACACCAGAAGTCTGGGTTCCTTCTGTTCGGATTTGATCTCATCTCTTTGGGCCATCGAACTTTATCTCTCATGCTTCTCAACACAACAATTAGCTCGGAAGTACTGACATTGAAGTTATAGTATCCAATTCTCGCATTAGTGTTATTACCTCTATTACGTTCATCTCGATATTTTCTGAATCTAGATAATGATGAACTTGAATCTCTATTTGACGGTCTGTGATCAGGCCGTGCGTTTCCAAACTTGGGACGAGCTTCCCATCCCGCAGGTCTCATATATGGGTCGTACCTATTTTTACCAGTGCTCATTTCTGATTCTAATCGCCTTGAACTCGTCCTTTCTTCTGCCTTAGATTGAGCTATGGTATCCTCTTCGATTCGTAATTTGGTATTGTACCTGTTATAAACATCATTCCACGTTGTGGCTGGTAATTCTCGAAAGCTTTCTTTGAGTTTCCTCGTAGCTTCAGAGCTTTTCTCGTTCAGATTGCTTGCAAATGCCATAGCTGCCCAGTTGTCAGGTACTCTGGGTAACAGCATCCTTTCCCGTTAGAATCTGTCTACAAATTCTGGAAGCAACTCTGTATTGGTAAAAATAGACTTCACACGTGTAATATTTTTTATGACAAGGCAATCTATGCGGAGCAATGGAAACATGACAGCTGGTTAGAAACTCAGAAAGAGGTACGGGACAAAGAGGAACAGAATAGTATACACACGAGATAATTAGACGCGGGAACTCTAGTCTAATTGAGGAGTTGAAGAGACACTGTTAGAATGAGCCAAGGCGGAGTAAAGGGAAGATTCAAAGATCTTCAATCAATGAGCCAAACGTTACATAATCTTCACGCAATAGTTACGATTACCTATTGTAACGTTACATTAATGATATTATTAGTCATTAATGCTCAATCATTAAGAAGAGTAAGTGTTATATTAATAAATTCCCTATAAAAGGGAGTAAAATCTCACATGTATGGACACATTCGAACCACTACTGAAATACACTTACTTTTATGTGTTCTTATTGCTTTCTTATTACAAGTCTAATTATTATTATTAGTTAATTTCCTTGGTTATCAGAAGCCCGAGTAATTCTTAAAATAGCTTTGGCTGGGAATCTAATTCTTTGGTTAAACAAATTGGTTCCGTTACCGGGAATCTAATAATCTTTGTTTTTTCTCAAATAATCTTTCTAGAATCATGTCAAATACCAACGACAACAACCAAAAAGCAACTGGAACTCTAGTTCCATCGCCTCAGGGATCCCCACGAGGTTCAAGAGACAACTCCCCAGAAAGATCTACAACTCACAACAATGATCAAATTGGAAATGAGCAAACAGGAGAACAAGACCCTGTGAAGCATATGGTTGGTGAATATGTGAGTGAAGCTCTTCAAGCTTTCATGAGAGGGCTACCAGCTGTATCACCTACGCCTCCTCCAAACAACACTGCAACCGTAGAAAATCCACAATCCGGACTAGAAAATTCAGGAAGTAGAGGCACTCCAAATGAATCTCTTGAAGGAAGACCAGGCATGTCTAATAATTCAGATTTGCAGTCTTTAATACTAACCTTGCAGAAACAGGTGAAGGAACAAAACGATTGTATCGAGCAAATTCTTGGAGTACCACATTTCATCAAGGGTATTGATATTGATAGATATTCCCAACAACCCTGGAAGCCAAGTGCAGCACCTTTGCCGATTCCCAAGAAATTCAAAATGCCCGACATACCAAAGTACGATGGGACAACCGATCCACGTGATCATGTTACTGCTTTCACCACAGGAGTAAAAGGCAACGACTTGACTAAGCAAGAAATTGAATCCGTGTTGGTCAAAAAGTTTGGAGAAACACTCACCAAACGAGCGTTAACATGGTATTCTCGCTTACCCGAAAATTCTATTGATTCTTTTGTCGAGCTTGCAGATTCGTTTATAAAAGCACATTCTGGTGCGTAAAAAGTGGAAAAGAGAATGGAATACATATTCAAAATAAAATAGAGAGACACGGAGTTGCTCCGCGAATTCGTAGGCAGGTTTCAACGTGAAAGGATGATGTTACCAAGACTGCCTGACAATTGGGAAGTTGTGGCATTTGCAAGTAATTTGAATGATAAAAGCTCTGAAGCCACGCGAAGACTCAAAGAAAGCTTGAGAGAGTTCTCAGCTATGACATGTAACGATGTTTATAACAGGTACAACACCAAATTACGAATAGAAGAGGATACCATTGCACAATCAAAAGTAGAAGACAGGACCAGTTCTAGACGCTCTGAATCAGAAAGGAGAACTGGTAAAAACAGGTACAAACCGTACATGGGACCTTCGGGACGAGAGGCTCGTTTCAAATTTGAAAACACACGGTCTGATCACAGACCGTCAAATAGAGATTCGATCTCATCATCATCAAGATCCAGAAAGGATCGAGACGAGCGAAATAGAGGTAATGCAAGAATTGGAGACTACAATTTCAATGTAAGTACTTCCAAATTAATTACAGTATTAAGCAATATGGGTGATAAAGATCGATGGCCCAAAGAAATGAGATCAAATCCAAATAGAAGGAATCCAGACTTCTGGTGCATATTCCACAACGATCATGGGCACAGAACATCAGACTACAGGTTATTGCAAGGTGAGGTAGAACATTTATTAAAACAAGGATATCTAACAGAATTGTTTAGTGAAAAAGGTAAACATGCATATATGAAGAACAGGAAGGAGCCCCCAAAACCACCATCTCCAAATAGAACAGTAAATGTGATAAATGGAGGAAATGAGGTGAATGACATAACTTATACTTCAGCAAAAAGGATGACCAAGTTCACAATGACCCACGGGAAACGAACTCGTGAGACTTTGGAGGCTAACAACATCTCATTTAATGACACAGAAGCTGAGGGATTATTGCTTCCACACAACGATGCACTGCTAATATCTCTACTTATACATGACATTAACGTGAAGAGAGTACTGATTGATCCAGGTAGCTCGGTAAATATCATTTTGCTGAGGGTTGTGGAAGAAATGTTAATGGGGGACTGTGTAATTCCAAAAGCACGTTCCTTGTCCGGGTTCGACAACTCTACTGTCATAACAAAAGGAGAAATCGAGCTTAGTACGTATGCAGAAGGCGTTGTCAAGGAAACAAAATTCCAAGTCATTGATACTGATATGGCTTATAATGTAATCATGGGGAGACCATGGATCCGTGATATGGATGCATTACCATCTACTTTACATCATGTAATCAAATTCCCTTCCAAATGGCGAATCCAGCAGATTCGAGGTGATCAGCAGACTTCAAGAAACATCAACTCAGTGATACATTCCAATAAAAAGAGATAGCATAAAGACCAAAAGACGAGGGAGAAACTCAAACAGACACGGAAGAAAATGATAAAGACACGGTAAATCAAATCATCATGGATGTCGCATCAAGACACACTGACATGGATTCCAGACCTGATGTTATTCAAGAGCCAGAATAGAATGAAAATATCAAGACAACTACTGAGGAGCTCGAAGCTATTCCACTGTTGAGCATAAGCCTGAGCAGAAAATCCATATAGCAGCAAGGCTAAGCCCAACCAAAAGAGGTAATTTAGTTGAATATTTAAAAGCTAACGCAAATTGTTTTGCTTGTTCCCATTCGGATATGACAGGTATACCCCCAGAAGTGATGACTCATAAACTAAATGAAGACCCATCCTTCGTACCTGTCAAGCAAAAGAAAATAAAGTAGGGATCGTTCAAGAATCAAGTGATCAATGAAGAGGTACAGAAACTCTTGAAAATCGGTTCAATACGTGAGGTAAAATATCCTAATTGGTTAGCTAATATCGTAGTGGTACCTAAAAAGAATAGTAAATGGAGAGTATGCGTAGATTATACGGATTAGAATAAAGCGTGCCCAAAAGACTCATTTATGTTACCGCACATAGATCAAATGATTGATGCCACTACATGTCATGAATTATTAAGCTTTCTAGATGCGTATTTTGGTTACAATCAGATAAAAATGGACCCACAGATGAGGAAAAAATTCCTTTATTACGAACAAGGGGACTTATTGTTACAAAGTCATGCCTTTTGGCTTGAAAAATGCTGGAGTCACGTATCAAAGGCTAGTGACCAAGATGTTCCAGGAACATCTGGGAAAAACAATAGAAGTATACATTGATGACATGCTGGTAAAATCAACACATGCAGAAGATCATTTCCAGCATCTCTCAACTACTTTCGAGATCCTCCGCATGTATAACATGAAATTAAATCCAGAAAAGTGCGCATTTGGCGTCGAATCAGGTACATTTTTGGGTTTTCTCGTATCAAATAGAGGCATTGAAGTAAATCCTGATAAAATTAAAGCTATTGAAGAAATACCTGATATATTCACGAGCAAAAAAGAAGTTCAAAGATTAAACGGTAGGATTGCAGCTTTAGGAAGATTCATTTCCATGTCTTCAGAGAAGAGTTTTAAATTTTTCTCAGTACTAAAGAAGCAGAATGAGTTCGAATGGACTGAAGAATGTCAACAGGCTCTTAAAGATTTGAAGACTTATATATCAAATCCCTCACTGTTGTCTAAACCAAAGGAAGGGGAAAGGTTATATATTTATCTTGTTGTTGCGGAAATTGTCGTAAGTGCAGTCCTGGTAAGGGAGGACAAAGGTAAGTGATGAGTGGTGATTTTACCACTCATTTTAGTCTCTTTTCGTTAGATTTTGCACCCTTTAATGATAACTTGAGGTCATTTATAGTGTGTATTGTTCAATTTTCAGGAAAATGATGACATGAAGTGATTTGCATTGAATTGAAGTGGAATTAAGCAAAAAAAGAGTGGGAAAAGTGCAATAGCCTTCAGTGATTCCGCACCTGCGGACGATTGGTCGCTGGTGCGACATCGCACCTGCGAAGTAAAGGACCACATCTGCGGAACAATTCAAATGCACTGAGGCCACACCTGCGAAGTAATATCCGCATCTGCGGAACCGCAGGTGCGGTGGTTTGGTCCGCATCTGCGGAAAAGAGTAAATCCACTCAGAATCGCACTTGCGATATGGTATCTGCTACTGCGGAGCTGCACCTGCGAGAATTCTTCCGCAGGTGCGGTCAACGGGCATCAAACCTGGGCAGTTTAGGCATTTCACATGTTCTCAACTCCCAACCCACAAATACTCGACCTAGCAGATATTTTCAACATCTTTTGGCTTATTTTCAGTCTTGAACAATAGAGAAGAACAATTTTGGAAGCTATGGTTTTCACACACACTTGGGTTTTGAAGATTTGAAGCTTGTGGTTAAGGATTTCTTACCCATTTATGTTCATTTCTTCATTTCCTTGCTTTGTATTGAATATTTAAGTGTGTAGTATTTATTTCCAACACTCAATATTGTTTATGTAAATATTCATGTTTAAAGTGTGGATTAAATACCTTGTTGTGCTTATGTATTGAATGGTTTTCATTTATTTATGAAGTGAGTTAATGTTTCTTTAATTATTCTTGTTCTTTAATGTTTCCAAAGGGATTAGCTAACCCTAGGACTCGCCCATTAACTCCAAATTAATTTTGGGAAAGATAATTTGGGGTTGGGAAATATTAATTAACAAGAACTTGAGATTTTAACCCTCATTTTATAGATTCTACCTAGGAATAGGATTGAACTACTTGTAGCCATATCCGGGTGTGCTTAATCTCTTAATTGGGTTAGGAATAATTCAATTAGGAAGTCTTGTTATTCTTAGGAAAAAGCTAATTAAGAATTATTATCCGTGGCTAATTAAGAATTATTATCCGTGGCTAATTAACATAAACTCGTCATATTTGTAAAATCGTGAAATACATTGGATCGTTACTTGAGTGTAATTCCCGATGCATCCATACTTGTAGCCATTGATCATTTTACTTGCTTTCTGGGTTAGTTTACATTTTTGCATTTAGATATAAATATTTTCTAAACCAAATTCTAAGTGTTTGGCATTGCACGATAAGTGATAATTTTATTACATTCCTAATCGCCTATATATTGTTCTCTGTGGGATTCGACCCCAACCTAGTTGGGTTACTATATTTGACATCGATCACTTACACTATTTAAAAGTGTAATTTGAGCGTATCAATAAGCAATCTCATGTCTACTATGTAAGTAAGTCCTTACTAGATGCTGAAACTAGATATCCTCATCTAGAAAAATTAGTCTTGGCTCTAATCATCGCAGCTAGAAAGTTAAGATCATACTTTCAGTGTCACCCAATTACTATTGTAACTTCATATCCTATGAAAAATATTTTGCATAAGCAAGAACTGTCAGGTAGACTAGCTAAATGGGCAATAGAACTAAGCGAAACATGACATAGTCTATCAGCCTAGGACTGCAATAAAGTCTCAGGTTTTGGCCGATTTTGTCGCTGATTTTAATACTAGCATAATTCCTGAAGTAGAAAAATAATTACAAATCCAGGAATATGGACTCTATTCACCGACGACTCTTCTAATGTTAAAGGAGCCGGCTTGGGTATTGTTTTGATACCACCTTCGGGTGAAAAGATAAGGCAAACTATTAAATGTTATCCTATCACTAACAATGAAGCAGAGTACGAAGTTATAATTACGGGCTTGAATTAGCACGAGAACTCTCAATTGAGCAGATCGTGATCAAAACTGACTCTCAACTAGTGGTAAACCATATGCAGGGGACTTATATTACTAGAGAGACTCGAATGCAACAGTATCTAGAAAAGGCACAAGACTTGGTGAGGCAATTCTAGTCATGGAAGATTATGCAAGTACCCAGAGAGTAAAACGAAAAAGCAGATGCGTTAGCTAATCTTGCAGCAGTTATTGATGTAACGAATAAAGACAATGCTATTGTGATACACTTATTTCATTCAGCAATTGACCAAGACAAGAATAAGGTAACATATAATAATCTGAACTGGGATTGGAGAAACAAAATTGTAAATTTTTTGCAGAATGGTACCGTGCCTGAAGATAAAAAAAGAAGCTCAAGCACTTCGCCGAAAAGCTGCACGGTACTGCCTAGTTCGTGACACTCTATATCGAAAAATGCTTGGAGGTCCCTTAGAAAGGTGCCTTGGACCTAATCAAACTGAGTACGTGATGAAAGAGGTACACGAAGGACATTGTGGAGACCAGGTGCAAGGTCTTTAGTCAAAACCCTAATCAGAGTAGGGTATTATTTGCCTAAGATGGAAGAAAACGCTGAGAATTTCGTAGCTAAATGCGATAAATTCCAGCGATATGCTAACAATATGCATCGACTAGCAGAATTACTCCACCCGGTTGTGTCACCTTGGTCATTTATGAAATGGGGGAATGGATATAGTAGGACCTATATCCCCAGCCAGAGGAAAGGTACGATTTTTACTTGTATTAACAGATTATTTCTGAAAATGGGTGGAGGCAGATGCTTTTAAACAGGTGCGATAAAAAGAAGTGAAAATCTTCATATGGCGAAACATCATATGTCGTTTTGGTGTACCAAAGGAAATTGTATGTGACAATGGACCACAATTTTTAGGCTCACAAATCACGAAATTCTTCCAAAGCTGGCAAATCAAATGAATCACTTCTTCACCATATCATCCCATGGCTAATGGGAAAGCTGAGTCAACGAATAAAATCATTGTCAACAATTTGAAGAAACGGTTGGAAAAAGCTATGGGAAATAGGCCTGAAGAGTGTTATGGGCTTATAGAACTACTGCAAAGACAGCCACGAGAGAAACCCCATTCGCGCTTGTGTACGGCTTAGAAGCTTTAATACCGGTGGAAATTGGTGAACCGAGCATGAGATTCACAAAAGCAACAGAAGAAACGAACAATAATGAGTTAAGAACAAATCTGGATTTACTCGAGCAGAGGAGAGAAGCTGCCTTAATACGCATGGCAGCTCAAAAACAAATCATAGAGCAATATTACACCAAAAAAGCTCACCTCAGATATTTTAAAATTGGGGACTTTGTCCTTAAAAAAGTTTTTCAATCAACAAAGGAGGCTGGAGCAGGAAAACTAAATCCAAATTGGGAAGGACCCTACAAAGTCCGTGGTATTACTGGAAAAGGCGCTTATGAGCTGGAAACCATGGATGGCAGAATTTTACCAACAAGTTGGAATGTTGTTCACTTGAAGAAATATTACTTCTAAAGAAAAGGAATACCCACGATCAGGTATCATTATGTTCAATTTTATTTTAGTACAGTTAAAATTATACTAACCATTTTAGATGATAGGTAAAAAGCCAACCCATAACCAGATGATGATATTAGACCTGCATAGACATGAGGAAATAACTGAATTCTCGGTCTAGGGTTGCAACTTTCTGATGGGCGTTTCAAAGGGTTAAGCAGTCATCATCTAAACTATATACCTTCGAGTCCCGTATGTTTTTCTTTTCAGGAAAAGGACCACAAGAAAGGAATAGTCAAGTGCTCGAGATTTCATTATTCAAAGCTCTAACACTTAGGTGGTCTATACAGTATGGAAGGGAAAGAAGACTATCAAAAGAGTCAAAACTCAAGCCTGAAGTCAAAACTCAAGCCTGAAGATCCATTTTTTCCAACAAGTCAAAAGTTATGAGCAAAATCAAAGAGCCAAAGACAAAAACACAAAGCCTGATTCAGAAACCTACAAAAAACATACTCGTGAATGTAAACGAATGTTTAGGTTAAAGGCAGAATTTAGTTACGGGTAGAAATTCATACCCCCGTGTTTATTAAAAATCTGTTGTAAAAGAAAACAGTTATGAAAGAGTTATAGACGATACTCAAACACATGTAAAATGTTACGAAAGTTTGAATAATAAGACTTTCTTCAAAAACATTATTCAGAAAAAACATGTGAATCATGTCTCTCTTTTGTATGTTTACACCATTATGAAGTTGAGACGTCTTCTTCATTAAGTTTCGTTCATAAAAGGGCCCTCTTTTATAAATCGTGCTTATTTCAAAAAAGACACGAAATACCAAAGCATTTTTAATGCAAAATTAAGTACTAAGGGGTAAAACAAAAAATCCGAACATAAAGCATGCAAATGCTTAAGAGTAAAACGAAAACTCGAAAAAGCACAAGTCATGCTAAGAAATGTAAATAGTAATATTATGGTAAAAACTAAGTATTAACTTAGTTTAAACCAAATTTGTTCAT
This sequence comes from Nicotiana undulata, assembly GCA_005239495.1. NCBI lineage: Eukaryota > Viridiplantae > Streptophyta > Magnoliopsida > Solanales > Solanaceae > Nicotiana > Nicotiana undulata. Next base: position 55,953 of record ML295052.1, on the reverse strand, counting down.
ACAAAGTTTCCCCTAAGTTGTCATTGGGGACTTATTAAACCAAAATTCACCCCCAAAAGGGACCGAGGGTAACCACCAATTGTTCCAAAAGAAAAAAAAAGGAGGTTTGATAAACACTTTCATTAGACACTGGGGGGATTATCTTCATCTGCAGGAGGAGCGGCTTGAGATGGCGAGGCTGGGGCAGCAGCTTCATCAGGAACGATCTCATCACCCATTGGGACTTCAACTTCAGGTGACGAAAAATTTTGACTTTGCCGAGACTTTTCAATCGTCTCCGTGGTTTTGGCAATTTCAACTTCTAAGTCAAAATTTTCTTGGCCCATTTCCGTCAATGTGTCAAGCCGGGCATTCAAATAAGCCCAACTCATGTCAACAGTTGTCTTGTCCTCGAGAGACTCGTAATATTTCTCCCATTATTCAATATCGGCTCTCATCTCATCTCTTTCAACCACGACAGCATCATAAGAAGCCTGCAAAGGGGCAAGAGATCCTTCCAGAAATTGAATCTTGTTTGAAGATTCACGGAGGTCTTCTTGAGTCTGAGTAAGTGATTGAAAAAGTTCACCAACATAAGCCTCTTTGTGGTCCAATAAAGCTTTCAATCTTCTTATCTCTTCAGTAGCATGGGAAAGCTGCTCCGCAAAGGAAGACTCCAGGATGTTTTTATCCTTGCCTGCTTGACTTGATGAAGCCTTCTCGATGGCCAATTCCGTTGCAATTACTCTCACCTGCTGCTCCAAGGTACACTTCTCCTCCTCTATTTCCTCCATATCAAGTTGAAGACTCTCGAACTTCTCCTTCTAGTTATCAGCCTCGGTATGATAGTCATTCGCTAATTGCTCCGTATGAACAATTCTTTTCATCAATTATGTACCAATAAGATTGATCTGCATAGAAAGAGAAGTTAGATACGGTAAAGGATATAAAAAAAAGTAATGATATAAAGGGTACCTTTAAGGACGAGTGTACAATCTCATTCATCCAAGTTAAGGAACTATGACTTTCTAACTTAGACTTCTCAACCGGGCCTATCAGGGGCTTCAACCACACATCCGCCTGGCCTGATTTCTTTAAAAGGATACCTCCTGCAGGAACCTCTATCATAATTTGCTTCATCACCTCACTCCTGGAAGATCCTACTTCGACAATAGAAGGCACGGAAGTAGGGGAAGATGAAGGAGCCACGAATGGAATAGGCGGGGGAGCAGAAATAGTAACAGGAGTAGCAGACGAAAGTTCCACTGGAGCAGATGGAGGAAAAATAGCAAGAGGTGCCTCCTCTAAAACTGTGCCAAAGCCTTGGTGGAATAATTTCTCAATTGATTCATTGGCAGAGGAAGGAGTTACATCTTCAGGAACGGAATGCTCTGACTCAGGTACGGAAGGTGGGTCAGCTACTGAAGCAGATTCGTCGTCAGACACGACCTTTCTACTCCGTGACCTCCGAATCAGCGAACCTTCCTCCTGCTCTTCCTCATCTTCCAAGGTCTGTGACCCACTTTCTTTCCTTTTTGATGAATAGGGGTTCACAATAATTTCTTGGGCCTTGTCCAAAGAAAGTTTCGAAGCAGATACAACAGCAGCAGAGACCCCACGAGAGGGAAACCCTAAACTAAAAAATAAAAGGGGTTAGAGAAGCTTAAAAAGAGAAAGAAATGAAATGTAAAAAAAAAAACTACCATGGGTTTTCAATTTCCAACCAAACCTCGCCGAGAGGTACTTCCAAGAACGTTCTTCCATAGAAGAGATAAACAGCAATTTTTCTACCCAACCACGGAAATCGGAGACCTCCTCGACTGTTCCCATGGTTGCTGCAAAAAGAAGAAAAAAACAGTCACGATACTTAAAATCTATCAAAAATAAAGAAGAAAAGTGAGAAAAATTATACTCACGTACAAAGTTCCACTTCTCAGGGAAGGGGAGATTTTCTTCACCTACCAAACCTTTAGTACGGACAAAAACATACTGGACATACCACCCTCCAGGTATAACCAAAATTCTTTTACTCCTAGCCACGAGAGTAAAACTCCTTGGCGGAACAACATCGGAGAATAGAGATGAATAAGATGATGGAAAGTAAAAGGAGCTAAAGCTAAGTTGGCCAAATATCTAAGGCATGCAACTGCCCTCCAGATAAGAGGACCTATTTGTCCCAAGCAAACATTAAAAAATCGACAGAACTCTACAATGGCAGGGTCGATAGGAGGCTTGAATCCTAAAGTAAAGGGATAAGTATACACAAAAGAATATCCAGTTTTGTAAGAGGTTATTCTCTGATTTTCATTGGGAACTAAGACTGGAAGGTTAGATTTCCAATAACAATCTCTATGCACGAGTGACACTAAACCCTTAGTGATTTGAGTAGGATAAAGATCATCACGATCATGAGAAGTCATGGAAGAAAGTTGTTTTCTTATGGCCTCACTATCCTTTACAAAAGAACACTCGGCAGGAACAACCTCATCAATTTTTGGCTCACGAAGTGGTTCGTTAGATTCTCTACTCTCAGAAGAAGATCTAGAAACTCTAGCCCTAGAAGAAGACGAAGAGATATTAGCCCTAGAAGATGGCGAAGGAGTAATGTTACGAGAAGAAGAAGAACCCCTAGAAGGTGTAGAACTCAAGCTTCTTAGTCTACCACCCCTCCTACTCCGGATTGGAGCAGAAGAAGGAGATAGCTTGTCTACAATGATAACCTTCTTGGGTTCTTGATTTGAGGAAGACATATTTACGTGAAAGAGGAATTTACAAACAGTGAAGGAAAGTTAGAAGTTTTTCGTGAAAGCAAAGGCAGGAAAAGGGGTATTTATACTCAGAGGCAACCGTAAAAAAATGAAAAAAACACTGATGTGAAAGTCATAATTAACATTGTCACTTCGTGACTGATGCAGCCGCAAAAAGCCCTAAAAGGAGCTGATGAATTACAGAGTCAATCCGAGAATGCCATATGGCACGAGTATTAAATGGAAGTGACAAGCAACTTATACATTCATAGACGGATGCGATGGTACGAATGAAGCGGCGGCAAAACATTCCCGCCATAAATGAGTATCCACTTACCAAATATTTAATTGATAAATAAATGGTAAGTAGGGGGACTATATGTATTGGTAAAAATAAACTTCACACGTGTAATATTTCTGATGACAAGGCAATCTGCGTGGAGCAATGGAAACATGACAGCTGGTCAGAAACTCAGAAAGAGGTACGGGACAAAGAGGAACGGAATAGTATACACATGAGATAATTAGACGCGGGAACTCTAGTCTAATTGAGGAGTTGAAGAGACACGGTCAGAATGAACCAAGGCGGAGTAAAGGGCAGATTCAAAGATCTTCAATCAATGAGCCAAACGTTACATAATCTTCACGCAACAGTTACGATTACCTATTGTAACGTTACATTAATGATATTATTAGTCATTAATACTCAATCATTAAGAAGAGTAGGCGTTATATTAAGAAATTTCCTATAAAAGGGAGTAAAATCTCACATGTATGGACACGTTCGAACCACTACTGAAATATACTTACTTTTATGTGTTCATATTGTTTTCTTATTACAAGTATAATTATTATTATTAGTTAATTTCCTTGGTTATCAGAAGCCCGAGTACTTCTTAAAATAGCTTTGGCTGAGAATCTAATTCTTTGGTTAAACAAACTCTGTATCTCCATGTTTTACCTTGAATATGTATTCCATTCTCTTTTCTACTTTTTGTGCCCCCCGGATGCACTTTTATGAACGAATCTGCAAGCTCAGCAAAAGAATCAATAGATTTTTTGGGAAAGAGAGAATACCACGTTAGTTCTCCTTTGGTAAGAGTCTCCCCAAACTTTTTGACCAGTACGGATTCTATCTCTTGCTTGGTTAAGTCGTTGCCTTTTACTCCCGTAATGAATGCAATGACATGGTCGCGTGGATCAGTTGTCCCATCATATATTGGTATATCGCGCATTTTGAATTTTTTGGGAATCGGCAAAGGCGCAACACTTGGATTCCATGGTTGTTGAGAATATTTGTCAATATCGATCCCTTTGATGATAGGTGGTACTCCAGGAATTTGCTCGATACGATTGTTTTGTTCATTCACCTGTTTCTGCAAGGTTAGTATTAAAGATTACAAATCCGAATTATTAGTCATACATGTTCTCCCTTCGAGTGATTCATTAGGAGTGCCTCCGCTTCCAGAATTAGCCATTCCTGACTGTGGATTTTCCACAGTTGCAGTATTGTTTGGAGGAGGTGTTGCCGGTATAGTTGGCAGCCCCCTCACGAAAGCCTGGAGAGCTTCATTCACATATTTAGAAACTATTTGCTTCACAGTGTCTTGCTCTCCTGTTTGTTCATTTCCAATCTGGTCATTGTTGTGAGTTGTGGATCTTTCAGGGGTTGGTTCCCTTGAACCATGTGAGGTTCCTTGAGGCGATGGAACTGGAGTTCCTGTTGCCTGTTGGTTGTTGTCATTGATGTTCGACATGATTCAGTAAGAAAATTTTGGAAAGTAAAAAAGGATTATCAGTTTCTCGGCAACGGAACCAATTTGTTTAACCAAAGAACCAGATTCTTAGTTAAAGCTTATTTTAAGAAGTACTCGGGTTACTGATAATCAAGGAAATTAGCTAAAACAGTAAAGAAAATTAGAATTCAAAATATGAATGATAATGGTTGAGAACACAAGAATAAAAAGTATATTCCAATAATGATCATAACGTGTCCATACAAATAATATTTCATTCCCTTTTATAGGGAGCTTTGAGTACAATGTCTACTCATCATTATGATTGAGCATTAATGAGTATTTTTATCATTAATGAAACGTTACAATAGGTAATCGTAACTGTTGCGTGAAGATTCTGTAACGTTTGAACTCATTGATTGAAGATCTATGAATCTTCCTTCTTTCTAGCCCTGGTCCATTTTAACCGTGTCTCTTCAACTCTTCGAATAGACTCGAGCATCTGTTTCTAATAATCTCGTGGGTGTTTAGCCCGTATATTCTTACTCTGTATCTCTTTCTAAACTTTTCTCCAGTTGTCGTTCTTATATTGATCCACGTAGCTTGTCATGTCATCCACTTAATTAATTCCATGGGTAATATCTATTTTTACCAATACACCGCATGTGGGCCGGAATCGCCCATCGGCGGAGCTAGAGTTTGATCATTTCGTACGGACTCGGCCAGTACGAATTGCATTCCAGCCGAAGAAACCGCCTAATGGAATGCGAGCACCGGAGCCTTCGCCTTATTAGAAGCTAGCTGACCTGGCACAAAAAGGAAATTATGTCAAAAGACGACAGCAGATGGCGATAAGCTACAACGAGGACAAAATGATTACGAAATTGAAAATACGACTTACTAGTCGAAGTCTTAGGCCCAAACTGCTTATGGAAGGACGCCCAGTCACGAATCCCCACGATGTGAGGTAGGGCGCGAGTTACCCAGTCTTCAATGTCAAGAACCAGGGAAGGTGGATACCTCTCAGTTGAAAGTGGAAGGACATGCCGAGTCAAAAACAAAAAGGGGGGGTTGGAACAAACACACTACAGATGGTAAAAGATTCTTACGATTGAAATTCCACTGCTTAAGGAACTCATCTGGGTTCGTCACTACGTGTTCGGTTCTGACGAAGAAATAGTTGCATCAGAACCGACAGTTTGCCTTGTCATCCATCCCCGCCACCAACCCTTTGGTCCCTCGGTGGCGAAGATGAATCAGCGTGCCCCTGTAAAAACTCGGCGAGAAGAGGTGAAACAGGTGACGGATGGAGACCTCGTAGCCGGCCAACTCTGCGAACTTCGCCAACATCAGAAAAAATTTGTACATGTAAGGGGAAAGTTGGGTCGGGCAGACGCTATAGAAACGGCAGAACTACTCTTCTAATGGAGGAAGAGGAAGAGAGTAACCCACCAAAAACAGGTAGGCGTAAAAAATGCAATACCCGGGCCAATGGACTTGTATCACATCGTTCCCTGCCGGAACGATATCGATATGGGCAGGGATATGGAATTTAGACCGGAGGGCAGATATTTGCTTCGACCCCATATCAGACAGTACCAGCTCGGGATCAGGGGTTGGCTCTTTCGAGAAATCATTTCTAATCGATGGGTTGCGAGGAACAACCTCTTCCACGGCGGGAAAACTTTCATCTTCCGCAACCATGAGCTCGCCGCTTCTAGAAGGCATGGCCACCGACAATGGGGTGGCATCGGGGACTATATTAGAAGTGTGAGTCAGGTTTGTCATTTTTCAGTAGAGTGTATACGGTGGAGCCGCAAAGAAAGAGTATCGACGGGAGAAGAAATCAGAAGCTAGAGCTAAGAAGCAAGAGGAAATCGGAAGCAAGGATTGAAGAAGAAGTAGAAGAACAAGCAGAGTGAAAATGGAGCATGAAGTGCGAAACTTTCCTTTGGTAATTCCCCTTCCTCTATTTATGAGCTATTGTGATGCCCAAATCGATGCAAGGAATCATCATTGGCACTAAAATCGAAGCAACAGAGGCTCTGGAAACGACGCAGTGCATTGGGAAGATGCGTGATGATGACGCGCGTGGCCATGACATCATCTTATGTCAGTCACGCTAACCACGACCCTTGGGGCGACACGTCACTAGTCTGACATCGATCAATTCAGCTCAGTCATCACGTCGGAATTTCTTTTGACCGGCTCCAGATAAAGTCCGCTCATCGAGGACATCCAAGAGGACGACCTCAATAAGCGAGGGGGGGGGCTAACTGTATGGGTCAAAATTAGGTCGAGTTTAGCGAATGCAAACGGACGAGCTGTGGCTGAGGTCGAGCACGATCCAGTGGCGAGGAGTTTCCAGGAGAGAGACCAATGCCGAGGTCGAGTAAAGAACACAGGGCAGCAACGGTTAGAATAGTCTTAGAATTACGGAAAGGAATATTCCATTGAATATTCCTCTAACTGTACTTTTTTAGGGTTTCCTAAGGAATATCCCTTATAAATAGGAAGAGATAGGGAATAAAGTGGGATCTTCACTTTTCTGATAAGAACATCTTGTAAAGGGTTGACCATCAAGAATATACAAAAATCTTGTCTTGTCTCCTCTGTTTGATTTCATTGTTCAATATACCTTTTTTACTCACAAGATCCAAGAATACTTTGTCCATCTTTGTAGCCTATTGTCACACGTTGTTGTCAGAAGAAGGAATCATCCAACTCGTTCCACATTTGGGTGACAAATTCCTCCTTATTACTATTAATGCCATTTGTCATATTTATTGCATGTTTTTATCATTATATTCATTGACAATCATTGAGCATTTACTTTGTATTCACTGATCTGGACACGGTCCCATACCATCGAAATATTCAAACATCATATCTAGGATTTATTATATTTAACTAGGATTCACCCATTATCTACTTATTAAATTAACTTAACAAAAAATCTTAGAACTTTTTGGTCAAACAGTTATTACGATATATATTAATTTGAGATCTTCCTTGTCGTCCATATACTTTAAATTTAGTTATTTGCATCTGCGTTAGAAGTATGATTTTGTACCCAAAAAATTATATATAATAGGAGAGGCAAATAAATTTTATGATGAAGGTGGCATAATATTAAATTGACACATGTTAATTTTTTGGACAAGTCTCCAACTTTGTAGGAGTTTCAAATTTATTTTTTTTAAAATGTAAAAAGGACACATTTTTTTCTCTCCAAAAAAGAAAATTGATTTAAGATTAATATTTATAAATTGCATATTTAGGAAAAAACACCTGTTACAGTTCAAAAAATAATGAATTGAGTATTTTTTTCGTTTTTTCCCTTACTTCTTTGTTAAAAATGTATAGTTTAATCTATATTATTTAATTATAGTAAATTAAAAGATACGAAACTCCCATGATCCCACAACGTTGAAAACCTAAGCGCACTAAAAGGCTAAAAACGAAAATTGCTGGAGAGATAAGTTTCTCTCTTTTCTTCTTGAGAGAACTTTAAAAACCATATAAATTCATCAAATGATGACCAGCTTGAAGAACCATATATTGTTCTACTATTTTCATTAATATGAGCGGTAGGAGATTTGTACAAATAATGACCATATCGAAGATCCACCAATGCCGATGGCAGATTGCGAAAGAAGACAATCCAATCCGTGGTTGTAGGCACGAAATCTGAAGTTTGTCACATGGAAAACAGGTCCTTTGTTATGTTTTGATAAATGTTATTTCATTGATATAGCTTTAAGTGATCGGGAAAACTTTACAAAGTCTCAGTATTCTCTTATTGAATGAGACTCTTCATCTGATTTTATGTGTTATATGCCATGTATAAAATACTCAGCGGATTTTTTACAATTCAATGATCATATATTTGTTGATTTGATCCTCACCTGAATCAGAAAGTTGCTAAACGCAAGTTAGTGGCCTCGAGAATTTACCCGGACAAAAAAAAAATGATCTTTGAATTGCTACTAGGTAGGCATTGCATTTGCTTTAGCACAATTATTCTGAGTAGTAGCTAAGCAGGTACTTTTTCAGTACACATACTCATATATTGCTGGTTATAGATGGATTTGAAGCATTCCTACTATGGTAATTCCATTGACTAACTGTGACTCTTTAATTTGCTACATAACTTATGCAAACTTTTGTTGGTTTTTAGCATTTTCATTTCTAACTTGTGACATAGATGGTTTAGTATATGTATGACAAGAGGGATATATTTAAGTAATGATTAACTGGTACTTAGAGTCTCATCTGCCTTACCTCGAAATTTGATGAATAATAGAATCAGTATTTCTATTTCAATATGCACATAAATTTAAAGTTATGTATATAAATAAAGCAAATGATATTTTTTCTCTAATCAATTTGGTGTGCAAGAAATATATTATTTTTCCAACTTCGATTAGTATTGATCTAGAAACTTTATGTGTCCTCCTTTCTTGCATCTTAATTGGCTCAATCATTCACCAACTTTACCTCTAAGAATATATTTGAACTCTTTTGGATACTAACTGGAAAAAAATGAGATACAAGTTTACCTTTGTTGTATGCTTTCGACTTTTTAATATATTTGTCGTATATTGATTTATCTATTTATGGTAATAATGAATTGGCAGGTTCAACTTCTTATATTAATATTGGGGCGATGTTGTTACACCCCATACATTTATATTAGAAAGAGTCATAGTAATCTATATGAGCTTGAAGGGATTTAGACCATTCATGAGATTATAGAAGATTCGCGACTATTTTATTGTAAGACCATTTTCTTATCTCTATGAGAGTTTCTTTTTGCTATGGAAAGTTTATCAGATCGGCTATCATAATATGCTTATGGACCATCATCCGCTGAGGATTTGCATCTTAATTGTACCTTGCATATTTGCACATGTTCATCTTCAAGGTTGCATGAAGAAGTTAATAGACATAGGCAATTAGCTTTCATAAAATTTGCTTGAATAATATAGAAAGGCTTCATTAGCTGCCAATTTTTTTAATTTATCGAGGATTCCTTTTTTTTTGTGCGCTAGTGACCAATTGTATATGACATATTTGATGTTACATCCTGTGGGTTTAACAACATTGACATCGTAATATATGGTATTTTGAGTAGAACATTTTCTTCGTCGATTACTGCTTGTTTCTTTCTCAGATGGGATTTTATTTTTTGTGTGTAACTCATATAGCCTCGCCCTCTGTAACTTCTTAGAAATATGTTTGCATTGGTTTACTGGGGAATAGTTGGTATTAATAACTGGAAACTGGAAAAGAACGATTTTCAAGGTTATGTAGTTGGATTAAATTGCACTTCTTGAATAACGGATCATTTTCGAATACACCCAAATTGGATATTTTATTATCAGTATAAATTACTTAATTGGGTTATTATATGTATAATACCCATTTGTGTATCATTATTCATGCATTTACAGTCGGATTGTTGGTTGATTATTTTATAGGTTGGATTTTTGTTTCCTCTCTGTAGCGTGTTTGTTGTTGCATTATAACTTTTGTATACATATTTTGTATTGATGTAGTGGGTATATTGTGAGCTCTTTGAGCTGATGTAGTTTGGTTACTTATAAAAAACATGATTTGAAAAAAAAAATGATTTCATATAGTTATTAATATTACTATTTCGAATATGTTGAAATTATACACCTAATATAAAAAAGTTTATGAGATTTTCTTTATTGTAAAGGTAAAAATTATTTTTCACAAGAAAAGAAGGTTATCTTTTTACCATTTTAAGAATTAAGCATACGAAAATTTAAACTCTTTATATGAGATTAGAAAAATTAGAAATTGAGAAAATATATACAGTTTTATATAAATATTTTAACGAAATAATAATATATATATTAATTTTATATGGTATCACGATTTATTACTTTAATATTGTAATAATAGTACTTTAAAATGAGGTCAAAGAGTTTATGACGTGCATTAGTTAAATTTTGGAGTGGAGTGAAAGAAAGAACAAAAAATAGAATTAGCTAAAGATGAAAATGGACCCTATCATAATTGTGGATGGACACCTTTTTACGTGGATACATAATATGAAATGAGGACAATGACTCATTCACTCTACATGTAGGGATTCTCTCTCAAGGGTTGCCCCTCTCTGTGGTGCCAATGATTTTCTTTAGCTACTTAACCAACAACCCTTATTCATGACATACAAAGTGCTATCCAGTCCGCATCTTCAGCCATAAATCTCTGTGTGTGTTTGTATATGTTTCTCTTTCCTCCTTTTGAGTAATTGTAACAAAGAGGTTGTGATGATACTTTCTTCTTTTCTGCGCAAAACAATGGGAAAAGAGAAATAAACGGACCCATAGCTTGGCGGGGCACACAGATGCTAGTGATTTTATGTCATGCAATTGGTTTGCAGCCATTCGTTGACGTCATTTTCTTGTCTTATCAGTAGATCCGAGCCTCAACTTTACTGTTTGTGTTTGGTATGTTGGAAATATTTATCATGATGAAATCAGTATTTTGTTACCGATGTATCCATGTGAGAGGAGAAAAGTTGGGAAATTTTCAGGATAGAACCGAGGATTTTCCAAAAATAATTCACCCGAGAAAGTGGAATGAGGTTAAGAGAGAGTGGGGATATTATCTTTCCCTTTGGTTTAGGCTTTTGTGGATAGTGGAGCTCAGTCAACAATTATATCTAAAAGGTGTGCAGAACGTTGTGGATTATTTTTCGTAGAGTCGTAACGGAACTCATGAGCTATCGCTAGTCAAGAAATAAATGTATGTTAAGACTATCGTTCTTTTTTTGGCATGGCCTAAATAATACAAATGAACGAGCTTCCAAAGATACTCTACTCTTAGAAGCTAGCAGTACTTACATTGTTTCCCTTCTTATGAAACAATTGATGTTGAGGTTTCTTCTCTTATTCTTATGTTATCAATGTTGTTGGTACTTCCTGATTCTTATAAGATTCTTGACGAAGAGTTAGCCCTAATAATGTGTACGGAGAATATCGACCTTACGTCACTCCGAAAGGTTCAAAATATGATTCCAATGAGTCCTGCATGCATTGTATATATACGTGTCTATTTTACTCTACCGAGTCGCGCTATAGGTGGCCGGGTATGGAACCTATTGTACAACCACTGATCAGTTGGGTTTACCGAGCTCCACGTGATCGGGTATGATATGATGATGATGATGATGCCCACAGAGGCGGATGTTCTTACAAGAATATGTATATATATGTATCACGCATTTCATGGTACTATTTCTTAGAGGCACTCAGATGTTACAGGTTGTATCTTCTCTACCTCTCTTACATTATTGTTCATATTTATGTTTTCGTTCCTTACATACTCGGTACTTTATTCGTACTGACGTCCCTTTTGCCTGGGGACGTTGCGTTTCATGCCCGCAGGTATAGACAATCAGTTTGACGATCCCTCATAGTAGACGAGATTGGCATTCAGCAAAGGATCGGTAAGACTCCACCTCATTCGGAGTACAACCGAGTCTATGTCATCGTGTCAGAGTTTTGCTACAGACTTATGGGTAGGCCGGTACCCTGTCCCATTTGATGTCAAATAATTTTAGAGGCTTTGTAGACAGGAGTTCAGTTTGTACAGTATGTCAAAGGCCTTGACGGCCCATATGTATGCATATTTTATGAGTGATGGTTCATTGATGTAACATTTGTTCACTTATAATTATACATTACGAGTTGTGGCCATGTTGGCCCATGATAGATACAAAAGGAACGAATGAGTTACAGGGTGGTTCGCTCGGGCCAGTGCGGCACCGGGTGCCAGCCACGCCTCCCAAGGTTGGGGCGTGACAGATGTGGTACTCTAACATTGCGAATGCAGGAAGAGACTCATGTGAAAACTGTGCTAACATGGTAAGAGACAAAAAAGTTTTTTTTAGAATAAATAAATTTTTAACTTTATTTCATAAACTTCTTCGAATCTATGCTTTTCGTTATACAATATAAGTATTTATATGTGGAATTAAATGCATTACATTGGCAAGTACTACCATGAAGATGATGCAACTGATTGATCTAATTGCGAGGCAAAAAGAAGTATTTCATACAATCTCAATAATGACTGCACTTTATGTTTAAGTAGGCAATATTTTTAAATTCAGACTTGACTTCTTATCCCACAAACTCAAAAGAGGTTAATATTGTACAAGCAGAGGAAAACATGTACAAGCAGAGGAAACCAAATAATATAAGATGCCTTCATTTCAAATAAGTGATTGATGATCTTTATGCGGAAAAAGGAAAGAAAGATGAACTGAATCACTAAATTATGAAGTAGCTTGATAGTGCTACGGTAAATAAGATTTTTCAGCCGAAAGATATAACTGGACAACCGTGAAAATAGGTGAGAAAGAGGTTGATGCATAAATGGTTATGAAATCACCGAATAGACAATGGTCTAGATTGAATTGTGTATGTGCAAGAAATTTATAATTTTAGTGTGTATCCATATGAAGAAAAGGTTTGCGTTCGTGTGTTTTTTGTATCAGTTGTGTGTGAATATGAATGTGATAGTAAATTTGTAGAGTCTTTGAGGTCGCTCTGATGTTCAAAGTAAGTTGCAAATTCAAACAACTAGAAGGAAAATTGGCAAGCAATTTTATCCAAAAAAATATTAAACTAATAAGATGTCACTATATAAACCAACCAGTCAAACCTCATAGCAGTTGTAAACATGCATTCTGTGAAGATCTTTTTTCGGGATTGCACATGGCTGGTTTTTGAGGTACAAAGATGAAGATAAATTAGTGATTGTAAGAGGTTCACCAAGATATGTTAAATGGTCTAGGAATCATCTCAGTTAAATTTCTCTCATTGTCATTATCTACTGCTTTATTTTGAATAGACTATGAATTTAAAATTTAATTATTAAGTGGTATAATTTAGCATATTTACCTCTAAAGTAACTTTGTTGATTTTGCTTGGATCATTAAGTTTTTTTTTTTTTTGGTAGCGTAGGATTAAATATCAAGTCTTAGTATTTAGAACTATAGCAACATAAAGAATAGGAAAAAGTTGAGCTTAGAATGATCGGATTAAAACTTTCTTTTTCCAAGGTACATACAACGAGTGAATATACTTTTGGATTGATTGTTGCCATTATTAATTTTTAGCTTATGGTGTTTTAGGAGCTTCTCTATTCTGCATAAATATTTTTCAGAAGGTCAGTTTTAGCTTATGGTCATTGCAGTTTTATGACTGAATTCTGATCCTTAGCCATACATTTTCTTATATTCTTGAATGACGTGATAAGAAAAGTGAGGTAATGATGTTGTTAACAAACTTAAGTTTCAACTCTACGTTTTTCCTACTTATATACAATTCCAGTTATTATGTATTGTGGAACTTTTCGAGATACTACAAATAACTTTGTCAGGATTAATAACTATTTTTTGTTTAGTTATCGTGTGTAACTTTTTCCTTTCAAGACTTTTGTTTAAAACTGCTTTTGCTTTAATAATTTTTGTATGTCATGTTGATATCGAGTTATTTTCTTTGTTCAGCGATAAAGACGCAAAAAACATAAAAAGTAAAGTTGTCCTTCTCATTGTTGGCTTAGAGGCGTATTTTGAAGTTTAATTTGGACATAAGGTTGGGCAACACAATCTTGAGGGAACAAATCCTCAACAAATGGTTATTGACATGCCAAACAGTACAACATTAGAAGTGCAGAGCAAGGTTGATGTTGGAGGTTACATGGCATCCGCTCAGCCAACCGATGTCGATGATATCTAGACACTTTTAATTGGAGATCTGCAGTTTTGGATGGATGAATAATAGCTCTATAGATGCTTTGCCAATATTGGAGATGTACTAAAGTTTCTGAAATAAATTGTTGTTGCTGAGTGTTTTAATATGTAAAATTGTATCTTAGGGAGTAGAATAGATCTATTAAATTGCTGACTGTTTTCATATGCTTTGGATTGATTTTGGAGGTTTATACGAGGTAAATGAATATTACGCATTTAGTGTTTATATGCATCAACTGATTTTATATGATAAAATAAGTATCAGTAACGTCCCTCTATGTTATCTCGATTGACAAGTTTGAAAAATTTGCCAAAATAATTTATCCGTTAAAATATTTTATTTTCCATAAATTTTCTAAATTACAGTCCTTTGTACACAAAATTACACAGGCCAACAATAAAATAACAATATTGGTAAGATAATAATTTTGTGAAATTACTTCTATTTAATATTTTTCGTCCATCGCGGGTAGGTAAACTAGTTAATGTGTCTAATGGAGATGAAATGAAAGGATCAGAAATATAAAGACTGTAATTAGAGATATCAAGTTGTTCCGAGTCAAAAAGAAAACGCCTCCACGTGGTTCTACTACCCACGGGAAAAATCTCCTCTTTCACTATACCAAACTCAGCAATATATAACTGGAGCTCGACCCGCCCTTTCACGCGATCTCTCGTTTCTATCGTTCAGATACTTGTCTTAAGAAAAGCCGCGGACGATGGCTGGTAATTACGGATACGACGGCGGCGTATCTGCCCCGCCGCCTACTGACGGAGGATACGGCGGCTCCGGCGGTGATGGATACAGTGGATCGGGAGGCACTGGTGGATACGGTGGCTCAGGAGGCAGTGGTGGATATGATAGTTCCGGCGGCGGAGGATATGGTCGTTCCGCTGGCAGTGAATACGGTGGCTCCGGTGTCGGTGGACACGATGGTTCTGAAGGCAGTGGATACGGTGGTTCTGGAGGAGGATATGGTGGATCGGGCAACGGAGGGGGATATGGTGGATCGGGTGGTGGAAGATATGGTGCGGGAGGTGGTAGTTATGGAGGCAGCACTGGAGGATATGGTAACAGTGATAGAGGCGGTGGAAGAGGAAGTGGAGGATATGGTGGTGGTGGTTCCCATAATCAAGGTACTAGACTATCCTTGTTCCAAAATTTTGTAGAATAAATTATAATAAGATATTAATTGTGAGTTTAATAACTTATATGCATGTAGAGGCGGATTCAAGATTTTAGATTGATGGGTTCAACCTTCATGGTTTCTAGTATTGAACACTATATTTTAAAAATTATGGATTCAAATCTGAAATTTGTTGCATTTTAATGAGATTTTTCGTATAAATTTATGCTCCGTGCAGATCCCGCCGCCGAAAGGCTACATCCACCCTGGTATACATGTTATTTTGTTCATTTATGAGATTACTAATTAATATTTATCAAGAGATTTACCCGTAATACCATATAGGATACCCATAGAACTTAAAACTCATAAACCGGTCTATATTGAGAATGGTTTCTTATATATATCTAAATTGACAGGTGGTGGTAGTGGATATCAAGGAGGAGATCGTGGTGGTGGCGGTGGAAGAGGTGGTGGTCGCGGTGGAGGAAGTGGGAGGGATGGTGATTGGTGTTGCCCTAATCCAAGGTAAGGTTTTCAGTATCCTTCTTGGTTCTTTTGCAGTTTCTGCTTATTATCATCAACTAGTATTAGAACCACGCATCGCACGCGGACAATTCTAAAGAATATTAATGATGTCAAATATGTTATTTGGCTTCCTCAAGTACAACAACAATAAAAATAGGGTCTGGGAGGGTAGTGTGTACGCAGACCTTACCCCTAACTTATAGAGATAAAGAGGTTGTTTCCGATAGACCCTCGGCTCAAGAAACAAGGGAGATAAAGCAATACGTAGCAAGCAACAGTAACAACAATGTATTATGGTAACGACGCGAATGATACAACAAATAATAGGAGTAGTAAAGAATCATGAATAAGATAATACAAAAATAGTCCTAGTTCTACTGGTAAGCCTAGGAAGAACACACTACTATCTGTCAACCTACAACCCCAATCATCGACCTCCACACCTTTCTATCGTGGGTTATATCCTCAGCAAGCTAGAACAATGACATGTCTTGCCTAACTACCTCTCCCCAATACTTCTTAGGCCTACCCTTTCCCTTCCTCGGACCTGCCATGGACAACCTATCACGCCTCTGACTGGAGCATCTGTGTCTTTCTCTTCACATGCCTGAACCATCTCAGCCTCGATTCCCGCAACTTGTCCTCTACAGATGCCACTCATATCTTATCCCTACATAACTTCCTTCCCGGTATGTCCTCACATCCATCTTAACATCATCATTTTGGCTACTTTCAACTTCTGGACATGGGGCTTATTGACGGGCCAGCGCTCAGCCCCATACAACATAGTCGGTCTAACCACTACTCTATAGAACTTGCCTTAAGTCCAGGTGGCATATTATTATCACACAAAACCCGTGAAGCGAGCTTCCATCTTATCCACCCAGCTCTAATATGATGAGTAACATCCTCGTCAATCTCCCCGTTGCCTTGAATAATAGACTCAACATACTTGAGACTATCTCTTCTGGGGACGACTTGAGTACTAATCTTCACTTCCACTCCTTCTTCATGTATCCCATCACTGAACTTGCACTCTAAGTACATAGTTTTTGACCTACTCAACTTGAAACCCTCAGACTCCAGCGTCTGTCTTCAAACTTCCAACCTAGCCTTAACTCCGTCTCGCATCTGTCTCCAAACTTCCAACCTAGCCTTAACTCCGTCTCGCGTCTCGTCAATCAGTACCATGTGATCATATTGCTTCCTTAAGAACATTAAATCATATTGCTTTAATAAAATTTCAATTGTTGTATTTTTTCTCAATAAAATGTACCTAATAAGAAAATCTCTATAAATTAAAGGAGGCGCATCATATAGTCATTGAGTAACTTCGAATTATTATTTGTTCCTTTTCTTTTTGTTACTTCCATTATCAAATTATCCATCATATTTTTCAAAAATTTCCAAATGCTCCTATTTATTAAAAACAGGCTGAAAATGTAACCTGCAAGCATTACCCAATAGCAGAATGTACCTCACATTTAGAGAAAGTGAGTCTGCATTCAGTTAACCCCAAATTCAATTCAAACCTTGCGGTTATAATTGTTTCCCATTTTTTTTAAAAGGAAATGGAAACCACATTTAACCTATTGCTTCTGCATACTCAAGTTTATTTTTGCCTTATGTTTAGTGTATATTGAATTGAAGGAGGGTGAGTTAGGTTAGGGGATTCCACGAGTTAAGCTTACAGCAGAGTTCATTTGCTCAGTTACTTTCAAAGCCGAAGGAAGGAACATGAACCCCATCATAAAACTTGAACCCAAAAAATAGAAAGGAAAGGAAACTCTACATATTTTTAGGTTTAGCTATTCAACAGAAATTGGATTGGATGGTTGAGCAATCTCTAGTCCCAACTCAAGGAAAAAAACTCTGAAAAGGGTAAAATTAATTTCTGAGAAAAGTTAAAGTTGTAAAATCATTGACTTCGAAGATTATGCAACTTTGACTTTTATTCTTGTTGCATGAATCTTCAGCTTAATCAATTAAAAGAACCCTCAAAGAAGCATTTTACGTTTAATGCTGACAATTCCCAATACTCGACATGAATGATAACCTTAAAATTGAAAATCTATTCTGTGCAACACTGATACACCTAACAGCCTAGAAAATCACATTAAATATCTGCATGTTTCCTTGTACGTTCTTCAATTGTTGTATAGTAAATCATCAAATTCAACCAGAGCAAAGCAAAGAAAAGAAGTTATAGATCTCTGCGGTAATTAACTTGATTGGTCATAGAAGTATTTCAAAACATGCTACTACATGGAGATTCCTTTATACATGTATATTATAAATAGTTGCAAAGATGAGAACAGTATCTAACTAAAAGACTTATATTTTTAAAGTTATTCCTACATAAATAAATTACATAGCTCATCCAATAATCTTAAAGAAACAATCTACCAATTAAAAGCTACCAAGGATATCTGATGGTTGTGAGTTTGTTTTTCCTGCTGCCAAAAATAAGTATCATGGAGCTAAAGCATACTGGGCAATAGTTTCAAATTAAATTTTAAAAAACTAAAACTGAAAACAATAGAAGTATAATGAAGATTAATTAAGAGAATCATTTAGAGCAAGTTAATCAATTATGAACAATAAATCTTAAGAAGCCAAAAGAGAATTTTGTTTTAGAAGGTTTAAATTCAATACGTGTCTTGAGACGTTTGTTTTCATGGTCTTCCTCTCGCCATCGCTAATATGTTCAAGATAGCGCCATGCACATTCATGTAAATCTCAACATTGTATGCTTGAAATACACAAAAGAAATTTAAGATAGAAATTGACAAGAAAATCGCAATTCTTATTGCTGCATTATGAGTGGAAGTTGTGGAACATTGATTTATGTGTCAATGTAGGAGTGTATATAAGAGGTTAAGAAGTCTACTTCATTCCAACTTAAAATTTCATTTTACTTCAAATTCCAAAAATCATATCAGTTTGTTACGAACAATTTTTTTTAGTTGAAAACAAGGGTAAAGGGTCAAATTTGCCCATGAACTATCCGAAAACTGATCCCCATTTTTGAGGGCTGCGGTTGGTCCTTTAGGGTTAGCCCCAAATGGATTTCTAGGTCATGAAAAAATGATTAACAAAGGGATTCTTGAACATAGGGTGTGATTGGTTTTATATCCACATTATATCTGCCTAAAGATAATAAGTGGCTATGCTTTTTCAAAGTTCAGTGCAAATCTATTTTGATTGTCTTTGTCTTCATCACAAGCTCTAATTATGTCCATATCATTCTGTGAAAAAACAGCATTTTTGTGAATTGATGATCGAAATTGAATCCAGCTTGATGTGTTCTCAATTTCTATGGAGTTTTGTGCAGTGTTGTCAAAGGCGCGCTTAAGCCCTGAAGCGGGTCTCAAAAGACGCTGAGCGCCTCGCCTCGCTTTGTGGGCGCTTTAGTGTCGCATCAATGCTCTAAGGCACTCTTCCTTGCCAATGAGTGTAATCCTGAAAAGGCTATCTTAAACAATTGATATTTCACTTTATCGTGGTTTTTTTTTCAATTTCTTCGTCCATATAATTGTTATTCGTGCTTATAATGATTAGTCTTAGACTACATGCATATTTTTATTTCTACAGTTTCGCCTTTTTTCATTAAAGCCCACGCTTTATTTGCGCTTTGTGCTTAAAGCCCCAATGGACCTTAGAGCTTTTTTGCGCTTTTCGCCTTTGATAACACTGGTTTTGTGAAGTATTAGTATGAAAGTTATATTCTCTTGGGTTTAATTAGCTATTAAGTATCTCATTTGAACTATGAAATAATAGCTGTTTTAATTTCCTGTCTGAAATTACTAATTATGGCATATTTGAACGTAGTTGTGGGAACTTGAACTTTGCTAGAAGAGTTGAGTGTAATAAATGTGGTGCACCTTCGCCTGGGGGTAATGATGATCGTGGTAGCAGAGGTGGTAGCGGTTACGGTAGAGGTGGAAGTGGTGGGGGATATGGAAATAATCGAGGGGGAAGGGGTGATAATTATGATAGAGGGAGTGGAGGAAGCAATAGAAATGTCTCATATGCTGGTAATCAGGGAAGAGCTGATGGTGGTTATGGTCAGGGTCCTCCAGCTGCTCGTCCATCTTATGGAGGCCCTGATAGCAGCTATCCACCACCGTCTAATACTTACGGTGGCAACTCAGACTATGCCCCTGATGCAGTTCCTCCACCAGCAAGTTACAGTGGTGCACCTCCATCATATCCCCCTTCACATGCTAGTGCTGTTCGCTATGGTCGGAATATACAATCTGACGCACGTGGTGATGGTCGGGGTGGCCCACAAGGAGGATATGATGGGGGATATGGTGGTGGTCCTCGAAAAGAAGTAGGTAGTCATGGCAGTGCTGAGGCTCCAGCGAAGGTCAAGCAGTGTGATGAGCATTGTGGAGATTCTTGTGACAACTCAAGAATATACATCTCAAATTTGCCCCCTCATGTGACCATTGAAGAACTCCAAGAGCTTTTTGGAAGCATTGGACAAGTAATATGAAATTTCTTTTGGTTATTATTTCCGTTTCAGACTTATTTTTTACTGTTAGCAGTACATTATTTTTCTTTATTTCACAACTCCATGTCGTTCATTGTGGTATTGGTTCTTGGAGCATGAAGATAACATATCTGGATACTTAGTATTCTGATGTTTTGTCTTTTACTGATCGTAGAAATATTGCCTTGGCTTTATCATCAGAAGAAGTGATAGATTTTTTGTGACTAGCTGGTAGTCGATGCCTTGGAATGATGCTTAATTCCTTCCTCATTAATCTGTAGGTGGCAAGAATCAAGCAAAAACGAGGCTACAAAGACCAGTGGCCTTGGAGCATAAAGATATATACAGATGAAAAGGGAAATAACAAAGGAGATGCAGTATTGTCGTATGAAGATCCTTCTGCAGCGCACTCAGCTGGAGGCTTTTTTAATAGTAAAAAACTAGAACGATTATTGATTTTTTTACCTTATGCAGTAAATGCCGTACCTGCTAACCATGAATATATTTACCAGATTACGACTTCAGAGGTTATAAGATCAGTGTTGCAATGGCTGAGAAGTCTGCACCAAAGGATCCTTCAGCATATGGTTCTGGGTAAGTCATATGGTGTTATCCTTTGATCAATCTTCTTTTGAATTAATAACTTTCATTTCACGTGACTTCCATCTTTTGCTGTTGTTCCTCGCTTATGTGAAGAGTTCACATTTATCTTTGAAGTTATGCCTTGGCATGTATGCAGAGTTAACACGTCTTTAATGAGATTATGGAATTGTCTACTTGCTAGTTGGTACAGTTTGATCGTTCTGTAATTGTCTCTACTTGGTGGAAACCGCCAGTGGTTGGTTTTTGTACCATCTTTTTTGCTCTTATCTAAGTACTCTGCTAGCGGTTGGGGTTTTGGACCATTGCTGTAGTATACTTATGTGTGGTGAGGACCATAATTATTTCCAGCTGGTTGAACCAGTATGCCTTGTAAACCATAATTCTTTCATATTAGCTTTGACAAAGCCAAAGCGGCTTAACTTTTTAAACGATCATTTTTTTAATGTTTTTTGAAGAATTTGCAAGATTGAGCAATCATGGATGTCTTTATTACTGGTAATGATTGTCTTTTGTGTAACTAGCAGTGAAGGTTTACATCTAGGATACTTTTTTCTAATTAATGTTGCAAGTATTATTTGCAAATTTTCACTTTTGTCTAATTAATGTTGCAAGTATTATTTGCAAAGTTTCACTTTAGTTACTAGTGATCTTATAATGTCCGGTGACCGGTCCTGGATGAATGCGCCAATCTAACCCCCCCCCCCCCCCCCCCCCACCACCTCGATTTTTGTCTGTTTTTCTTTTTTTTTTTTTATTTTTTTT
>ML295052.1:14113-33997 GCA_005239495.1 Nicotiana undulata | reverse complement strand
CTTGTCTATATTTTCATTAATGTGGTGCTTATGCTTTCTTGAGCCGAGGGTCTATTGGAAACAGCCTCTCTATCCTCACAAGGTAGGGGTAAGGTCTGCGTACACACTACTTTTCCCCAAACCCCACGGTGTGGGATAATACTGGTATGTTGTTGTTGTTGTTGTTGTAGCTGCTATAAAAATTATGTTTGTAACATTATGCTTAGGTGCAGGTTACGCCGAACTGGTTTTAACCCCCTTAGTCTCGCAGAATGTATTCATCACCATGGATTAAACTGAAAGTATCAAGTTGAGAGTGTGTCATATTATCTATTATACTTCCCTATACTGAGTGTTTTCAAACGCTTTATCCATTTAACCATCAGTCTGTCTGCACCTACAAACACTCCTTATTGGTGACCCCAAAGCTTTTGACAGTATCCTAACGTGTTTCTATCAGCTTTGATTGCTCGCAGGTTCCTTCTCTAGTCTCTTGTATTATCCAACTAAATATCACTTTGTGCTCTTTTGTTATTAATTTCTTAAATTTTAGCTTAAAGTGGGTAAAATGTCTAATCTATTGGTCTGGTGGTATCATTCTGTTTATGGATTAGATAATGTAAGGGGATAAATTATTTATTGTGAATTCTGAGGGTGTATATTCGTGTCCGCCTAGAGAGTAAAATATCTCTAAGAAGATGGTAACGTGGATCCTTTATGCTGACCTTTTTTATTGATTGATAGGGGCCGTGGTCGAGGCGGATATGGTAGTGACCGGCGCAGAGATAACTATGGTTCTGGTCCAGACCGAAATTTTCATGGTGGAAATCGTTCACGTCCCTACTGAAATTCAACCAGACAATCTATGTACTAAAAATATGTGGTGGGAGGGTTTTTTAATTAGTTCCATTCCATGATATACTCCCTTAGCTGGAGACAAAGAGGTAGGTTGTTCACTCACTCTGAGCAATACCCTTTTCCTCCTTGCTGTCTGCTACTTAAGGGGTTTCCCAGTTTGAAACTTCGATTAATGTTGAGCTATTATATGAATGTTTTTATAGAGGCGAGTGGATGTTCTGCAAAATGCTGCTAAGGTAGGTTGAAATGTTCAGGTGAGTGTTGCTTCTTTGAAAAATCTAAAATGCTCCATTAATTCAGCTGATTGATAATGTTTTTGCATGTGTGTGCTTGCACATGCTGGCATCTTCACATGGTGCCGAATGTGATGTTTTAGGTGCATCTAGCACATAAATTTTTTCGAGCTATAATTATCATTTCTATGGTTATAGCTAATGTCCAGTTCAGAAATGACCATCTAGTTTAGAATCAGCCTATTTTAGCCAGTACAAAGAATCTTCTTATATCTTTTGAGATAGCTGAGCTGGGTCCTCAATACTGTGGCATACTTGGTAGAGAAAAGAATCAGACTTTGGTTAGTCTTGCATTTTTTACAAGTTCAGACTTCAGAATGGAGTGAAGGAGTTTGAGATTCAGGATTGTCTCTTCCTCTCTATCCACTTCTCTTTTATGGTTTTACATTTCATAAAATTGTGGTGTTGGTAGACTGTTGTTTGTTGACCAAGCTTCCCGTAGTCTCAATGGTATCGACTTGGAAACTTATAGTGAGAAAGGAGAAGTAGAATGCTATAGCTTGTATATTTGATGAGGACGACATAGCTTGATCAGGACTAATTTGATGTTCCTAAGGGTGGCACCTACATAATGTTTTGAACGATTTTATCTACCTGAGAAGCCTTTGAAGAAGCATGGACCGTGGAGGTACTAAGTCCCCTCCTGCGAAGCTTTGCTACTGAATGCCCCAGCTATTAGAGTCTATCCGGAGTGGGCAGTATTACTAGTGTCTTAGTGGTCGATTTGTTCTCAATGGTGTTCTTGGTTTGGTTCTTTGCTTCAAGAATAAAATGGGTCCTGTATCACGTAAGTGGAGATTGGTCGACGAAGTAGGAGGATCATTCTTTTTCCTTTCCCTAGCAAAACCCAGCCCAGTGCTGCAGTGATGAGATATTCTTTTGTAAAGATGCTCGAAATGTCTGAAGGTTGTGATTTCTTTCTGCTATTGCATTATTTTCTTGTAGCAAGTGTAGTAATGTGATTTTGACAAACTTGTACTGCTAAATACTAATAATGGCTGCTCTCTTGCGTTTCAAATTCTGAATCTGGCCTCCTTTTGTTCTACGGAAAAGGTCCAAATATTATCTCCTATATTATGAGAAAAAGTTTAAATATACCCTTTGTTGTACTTTGTGTCCAAATATTCCTCTGTCGTAATTATTATTCAAATATAGCCCTCTTCCATTAAGTTTGGTCAAGGTGAACATCCAATCCTACGTGGCATTGACATCTGATGTGGTGGATTCCACGTAGCATACCACCTCAATGCCCCTAACCCATTTTACCCCTCACTTCTATTTATTTAAATTTCCTTCCAAAACGCTATCATGAACAATTTGGAATTTATACAAAGCCTCTCATCAATCTCAAGATCTTCATCAGGAAGTCTACCAGCAACATCCCAAGTTCCTATAGTAACTCTGAGGAAAATCAGGGCATATGTTAATCTCCAACGAAAGAAATTCTTGTAACTGGATCTTAGTATCATAAAAGCAAAACAAATTGAACTGAATTTAAAGCCAAACATCATTTCTTTTGAATTAATGTATTGAACTCTCAGAGTTTCTGATTTCCCGCTCCTTGTCTTGATGAATACTTGTTGGTTGACATTTTCCTCAATAATGTTCATGGTCCCTACCAGATTGTTATACTTTAGCTATTTAGGGATTTCTCTACCGATCTACTTATATGTAAAGTTGTTCATCGAAGTCTATTGAAATGGCATGTTTTTTCTGGTTTATTTTAATAAAGTGTTATTCAAATTTCCAATTTTAATTTTGATTAAACCAGTCCAAATCTATTTTAAATTATCTCATATTTGAAATAAAACTTCCAAATGCCTACACACAAAAAATTCACAATCACCAATCTAGTCGAATAAGACCAAATCAAAAAAAGATTCACTTTGTCTTCTTCAACATTTTCTAGGTCCAACTAGGAAGTGTTGCGATTTTTACAATAAATCACTAAAATTTATGTCTGGACTAAAGTTTTAGCACAAATTATCAACATTCAAATGATTTTAACAGCAAACTGATGACAAACTATGGAATCACCATCGGGTGAATAAGGTACAAAGGGATGAATACATCATCGAGATCATATACAAAATGAAAACATAATTACAACCTTAATGCGAAGTGAGGTAATGTCATATTTAAAGCTATCTCCCTTGCCGAAAATAAAAAACATTTCGAAGGAGCAACTTATCTACCATCTCAAGTATCTAAGTAAAAACTGATAAAGCTTAAGCAAGCACACATAACATCATGTGAACGAGTTTGTCAATGAAACTAAAGCAAAACATGTGTTAGAAACTAGTTACTAAAGGTAAATTGTTCTGTTACACATCTTTGAGTGCTTTCAAATATATATACAATCTCGTGAGATCCAACTGCACTTTTACAGGCTAAAACCTTGACGAACAAAAGCGTTTATTCTGAGACTGTACTTGTATTTTACTAAAATGTGAGAAAAGCGAGCTATACGGAGTCACGGGTGGCATATGAAATGAGATTGGTGGGGCCTAAAACCAAACCTATAACAGATATTTACTAAATTTATTTAGTAATCTACCAAAATCCATTTAGCCTCTACTCTCTAGTCATGCATATTACACACCAGTATCAAACCGGAACTGTGAGCAAATAGAACACCTTTCAAGAGTATCAATACAATCACATGAATCGCAAATGCATGAATGTGATGTATCAAGAAATCCGACGTACGTATGGAATAGGCAACAAAGCCACCTTGCCACTAAATCACCACTGTTGCACCAGGTGCTAAAGCATGGGTGTTTTGTATCCATTGAACAAAAACGGGTTGCATATTATACACCAAAACGATGTGAAAAGAAACAACTAAACAAGAACTTAAAAAGTTGTAAACCAAGTAGATTCAACCATTTTTAACACACTCATAGACAAAAGAGAGTAATTTAGCACACTCAAAACAGCCTAGTGGCCTAAAACTTGATGGACATAGTCACCCATCTATCCAACCTTTGTGATGAGAGTATTAGGCGAAAACAGACTGGCATGAATCATTATGAGAGGGGGGGCTAATAAAGCAGTACTGGAGACATCAAAATATCTCTTAAAACCAGGTCACTCATTATGAGGGGGGCTAATAAAGCAGTACTGGAGACATCAAAATATCTCTTAAAACCAGGTCACTCATTATGAGGGGGGCTAATAAAGCAGTACTGGAGACATCAAAATATCTCTTAAAACCAGGTCACTCATTATGAGGGGGGCTAATAAAGCAGTACTGGAGACATCAAAATATCTCTTAAAACCAGGTCACAGTAAAGCACATTTGATCCATAAAGGAGTCTTAATCATTTTCTCTCCTATTAAAAGTAAACAAATATTCAAAGGGCAGTTCGCAAAATAAAATAGGTGTTGCTAAACAAACCGAAACATTTAAACTCAAAACTGCAAAACTTAACTCTCCATCAACGCTCCAACAGCGTGAAATTGACTTGAACTGTGGATGAAACCACCAACAAAATTTAAGCAGTAGTTGCTGATTGAGCGGCCAGCCTTTTCCGTGCCTCCTCGATGATGGACAACTTAATACCTTTACCTTTAGGTAATGAAACCCATGGCTTAGTACCCTTTCCAAGAGTGAACACATTACCCAAACGGGTAGCAAATTCATGTCCCAACGCATCCTGAATGTGGACAGTCTCAAAGCTACCCTTATGCTTCTCCCTGTTCTTAATAACGCCAACACGTCCCCTGTTTCTACCTCCAGTAACCATCACAACATTCCCAACGTCAAACTTGATGAAGTCGACAATCTTATTGGATTCCAGGTCCAGCTTTATGGTATCGTTGGCCTTGATGAGAGGATCAGGATAACGAATTGTTCTTCCGTCGTAAGTGTTTAGGTATGGAATCCCCTTCTGGCCAAACTGAACAGAGCGGACCTTGCAAAGCTTAAACTGCCAAAAGAGAAGGAAAAAAATCAAATAAGAGCAGTTTAACAATAATTTATATATAGAAAAGAATCTAACACATAAATTCCTCAAAAATGCAAAAAGTTAGAATATTAAGCTACCTTGGCTTCCTCGTCCCTGACTGAGTGAAGACGGAATCGGCCCTTGGTGTCATAAAGGAGGCGGAAGTTTTCATTAGTTTTCGGAATTGAAACCACATCTGTGTACAGAAAATAGCATTATTCACTGTCAACGAGCTCAACCAGGCATACTACAATTGAAAGAAATACAATAAACGCTATTTGGTTCTTGAATCATAGACATCCATCAGATTCCATCAACTCTAATTTATACGACACTCTTTACTTTTTGAGAAACAGTTCTCTTTTCTACACAACTTTAAGAATTTAAATTCATTTAGATATATAAAGAAATGTGATGTTTTCACTGTAAAACTAACTTTTATCAAAAAAAAAATTCAGTGTCTCAATTAAAGGTGTCTAACGGGTGGGCCGGGCCGGGTTGGGTTTTTTTTAACCGGTCAGGTAGGGGTACCGTGCCGGTTACGGGTTATTCTTAATGGTTTTAACGGATTCGGGTTAATCCGTGTAAAAACTAAACCGTATGGGTTATGGGTTTAATGGCCGGGCCGGTTTACAGTAAAAAAAAATAGTGTTTAAAATAGACAAAAAAACAAACTTGTAAAAATAGTGTTTGAATAAAGGATGCAAAGACTTTAAAATTCTTATATTTGAAATTTTGAATATATCATTAAATAATTAGGTACCGTCTAATAATATTAAAATAACAAAATAAAACTTGCAAATTAAACTATTAAAGTTTACATTTAATGCTTCAAATTAAAGTTCAAACTTGCACTTATACGTCTAATAATATTAAAATAACAAACTAAAACATTAAAAATAAATACATAATACGTCTAATAATATTAAAATAACACAAATTGTCTCAAATCAATTAATCAAACGAATTTCTGGTTGACGCTCAACACAACTCTTCATATGCCTCCTTAAACAGCTTGTGCCCGTGCACTTTGGACGAAGATTTAAGATTATACCACAATTCTTGCACTTTACTTTGTAAACTTTTTCATTTTCTTCTACCACATCAAAGTGTTCCCAAACTGAGCGCACTCTAGAATCACGGGGCATGATTTAACTTGAATGAGAGAAATTGAGATTGAGAAATGAGTGAAGAAATGAAGAAGAGGGGGGTGTATTTATAGATTTAGAAAAGGTTAAATTTGTAAATTGAAAAAGTGTTAATTTAAAAAAAAAGGCCATTTGTGCAAATCTGCCATTGAGCAACGGCTCCCTGCCAAGGTGACCGTTGCCAACGGATAAGTGGGGCCCAAACATTTAAAAAACAACAAAAAAACAAAAAAAAATTACCATTGAACCGGTCCGGGCTGGTTAACCCGGTAAGGTGTACTGTTCATTTGACCGGGTTTGACGGGTCCGGTTAACCGGTGCCCTAATCTTTTAGGGACCAATCCACTCTACCCCGCCTACCCAGCCCTACCCGGCCCCCTACATACCGGGCCGGTCCGGTTACGGGTTTAACCAGTCTGTGCAAGTCCGGTTCTGGGTCAACCCGACCCGTTAGACACACTTAGTCTCAATATATACTTAAATCAGATGTTCAAACACTGTAAAAAGTAAAAGACTTACGTAGATGGAATGAAAGGATTATAAGAAAGGATACCAAACCAACAGAAGACTTACCCATGAAACCAGCTGGATAAGTCTTATCGGTCCTAACTTTGGAGTCAACCATAACTTGACGTTGCATCAAAATTGAGATCACCTCTCTGTATGTGAGAGCATACTTCAGCCTGTTTCGCAAGATAATGATCAACGGCAAGCATTCCCTTGATTTGTGTGGACCAGAGGAAGGCTTGGGAGCCTATAGAGGAAAAAACAGAAAAAAAATGTTCAGCTAATACCAGTGTTATCAAAGGCGAATAGCTCTAAAAAGAGCTCTACGTCAATTGGGGCTTTAAGCGCAAAGCGCAATTCAACTGGAGGCTTTAGTTAAAAAGGCGCAATGTAAGAAGAAAAAAAAAATATGTGTGTAATTCAAGAGAAAAGTAACAAATTCGTTCATATTATTTTTTTTAACAACTAATACACTTATTTGCCGGTTATATTTGTAGTCTAGCATTGCTCCATTCAAGATAGAACTCATGAGCAGGGGCACGTCTTGGTGCCTTGCCTACACTGAAGCTTAACTTAAGATAGGCATAGCGCTCTCCCTGAGCATTTTTGAACTTTAGTGCTTAAGAGCGTTAAATGAGCCTTTGGCAACACTGGCCAATACAGCCCCAAATCATCTAAAACTACATAGAAAAGACTATGACCAAGGCGGTTAACTTACAAATGCTCCACCAAGCTTATCAAGCATCCAATGTTTCGGGGCATTGAGCCTCTTCAGATGTTTCTTCAACCCTCTAGCCTGTACATATATGTAAACCCAAGTTTAGTAAATAAATCAACCAATACGCTTCCACAATGTAAAGCATCGCAGGTATGCAATAGTGTGATGCATATAACAGAGCCACACAGCCATTTTATGGTCTAAGAAGATAACTAGAAACGAACAACAGCAAAATTATCTCAAGAAAGAATACACTCTTTCATATGCACAAGTTTTGCAGAATTAACGAGCCATACCGAAGGGACAGAGTTATAGTGTCAGAACCATTGAATGGCTGAACCCACTTTAAAACTATAAATTAAGTTATGTAAACCACTACTACTACTACGCCTCAATTAGTTGGCTATATGAATCCTCATTGTCCAGTTACTCCATTTAAAGTTTAAGCACATCTCCGTCCAATACTATAAAAATTGTTTTTTTCTAGAACCATCAGTTCTCTACATTGTCTTCTACAAATTATTAAACAATAATTTTTTTGCCTAAAACCCATACATAGGAAAAAATATGAAAATTAGGCCTATAGAGAAAAAACACAAAAGAAACCTTATACAGATCCTTAAATCAAAAAAAAAACAATTCACATAATCTATTTCTTGATAACATGAATAACCACAGAAAAATCTAAACAAACCAAATAAGCCCTTCACAAAACATTTTTTTCTGCAAAACCCATTAATTCAAAAACTGTAATACACACATTTAGGTCGAAGAGATAATTCCCGTGTAACCTACAAAACATGAAAAAAATGTACTAACACAATTAAATAAATACAGGAAAAAAACGCCTGAACTTTTTTTTTGTTGCTAAATTCAGATCTCTACAAACCCATTAATTGAAAAACTGCAATAGACACGTTTTATGCCTATATATACAATCCCATGTAACTATTCTGTAACACAAGAAAAAAAAATGGGTAACAAAAACTCAGCAAGCCTAAAAGATGAACAAATAGATACATTTACAATACATATATACTAAAATCTTATTAAGTGAAGAAATGGAGGACGGGAAAAACTAACCATTTTGTTGGTGTAAGGATTTTCTGTGTTTTTCCTGCTTCAGTGAAGAAGACGAGAGAGCTTGTCAAACCCTAGTTTTTTTGTTTAAGTAGTTAAATTTGCAAGCCCTCTATCCACTACTGGGCTGTAGCAAGGTTGGGCTGGATTTTTATTGGGTTAATAATTTGGGCCTCCAATCAATTGACTATTCCCATAAAAAGACCTTTTAAGGTAAAAATTGCACGGGGCGCCCTCATTTAACCTATACCTATATTTTGAAAAAGCTTTACGACAAAACTATTTTCAGCTAAAACATGTTGAAGTTCAACAAATAGAGAACAAAACTTCAGCTAGTAGAATGCTTAAGTTTAGTCGTCTACTAGAATGCTGAAGTTTGCGTGATTGTCTTTGCTACTTCATGCCCGTATGCCTGAAGTTTACGCGAAAAATGGGTACGATTGAAATTTTTTTTTAAAGCGGGTATAAGTTAAAATGTGACCCAAAAAGCGGTTATAGATGTAAATCCCCCCGTT
Source organism: Nicotiana undulata (assembly GCA_005239495.1). Lineage (NCBI taxonomy): Eukaryota > Viridiplantae > Streptophyta > Magnoliopsida > Solanales > Solanaceae > Nicotiana > Nicotiana undulata. The sequence continues at coordinate 24,949 of ML295052.1, read as the reverse complement.
TTAAGTGACCAGTTCATGAATATTTCAGGGGGAAAAAACTCTTAAATTTTCAAGAGTTTATGTGTTCTTAGTGAAAGTGAAAAAGGAAGCACGATAACTTGTAAAATTGTGGTACTGCAATTATGGAGTTGGAATTAATCTTAAGTTGAAAATATTAACTAAGTCGGTTGACGACTCCTATTAGCACTGTTTTTTTTTTTTTGTTGTTGTTGAGTTGGCTAACTATGATCAACAGTCATTATTTTTAGGAACTCACGCTTTTTTCTTTAACTTTTATTTATAACTCAAATGTAATTGTTAATGTAGTACTCATGTAATTTTTTAAAGATATTTATTAAGATGGAGTCGCGCATATCTTAAGACTAGTTGTGATGGAGCTACTGGATTAGAATAGACTAATCAACTTGCCATCACTTATGCTAAAGCACATGACAAGGGCAGTTGCTCAAGAAAAGGGTTTGCATGCATTGCCATATGGGTTCCTATTGCCTAAGGCGTTTTGAACATTTCAAGGTTCCTTTAAGATGACCTAGAAGAGGACCAAAAAGGACATATTTTATGAGGAGACCTTGAGGGAGTGTGACTGTACAGCTAGACCACCGGGTATAAAGAGTAAAAGTATGGTCATAAACTTGTTGGAGGAGTTGATTGCTGCCAATAAGGAAAAGGAGAAGCTGGAAGAAAAAAATGCCTTTTTTAAAAGGGAGAATCAAAGGTTGAAAGAAGAGATGAAGGCAAAGCAAGTTGTTGCGTTGCTCACTTAGACAAACTTCTAGGGCTTACTCCTGGAGAAATCTCTTCCAGCAATAAACTTGGTCCCCAATCCTCTTAGGTACCTTAGTTAGTTCTAGTATGTCCATAGTCTTGTCCCGTCTATGACCATATTCTGGATTTTTATACCGTTTTTTCTATCGGTATTTTGACAGGATGTGTCCAATTGTCTTTTGGTTTGGACCCTTTTGGGCTTAACGTGGTAGAACTTTTAATCAATCAAATTTTCTCATTACGGGTTATATATGTTGAAATAAAAAATGGATAATTTTATTGGATTAAATGTTTGTGATCTTGACATTATGATACGCCCTAAAGAACACCAATGGCATCTAGGTCATTCACGAGATCTCAAGCTACGGAACTAAGGGATTTTCACCTCTTTACCAAGCACTGGATATCTTGGAAGCATTGAAAGAAAATGGTGGAAGGCCCAGTCTTATCTTCCTCCAAGTCTTTTTCAACTTGACATGTCGCTTGAAAGACGTCATTCAAAACCTCATACTTATGAAGCTTCATAGCTGAAGAGATTTTCCTATTAAGTATGACAATAAACCGAGTCACAATAACGTTATCCTCTTCATCAAAGTTGGCCCTTATGCGAACAAGTTCAAATTCATTGTGGTATTCCCCAATAGTCTTGTTGCCTTTCTTTAAAGTGTATACTCTTTGGAGAAGCTCTTTGTTGTAATATTCGTGCATGAATCTTGTTTTTGTTAATCAAGTCTTCCCATTCCTCAATCAATGGCACTGTCACGACCCAATTTCTCTTATAGGTCGTGATGGCGCCCAAGGTCGCCACTAGGCAAGTCAACGGTGAACTAGCCATGTATTTATTTCTTTTACCAATTTTGAAATAGTTGAGTTTTATTTATTAAGTAAGTAAGAGGTGAAAGATTTTAATAAAATAAAGCATAAACAAATATAAGAACGAGTGTGGTGAAATAAGTACTTAAAAACTATCGAAAGTCTACTAGCATATTTTTCCAAGACCTGGTGTCACAAGTGTACGAGCTACTAGTATAATATACAAAACACTAACTAATGTATGAAATAGAGTAGATAGAAAATAAATACAAAAGAGAGACTCCGGGTGCTGCAGAACAGACTCGGGAAGCAACTCATCACTAAGTCTCGAAGTATCAGGGGTGCGCGTCGGGATGACTGCCAGATGCACCTGCCTCAGATCCTGCACGATTAGTGCAGAAGTGTAGCGTGAGTACATAAGCAATATGTTCCCTAGTAAGTATCCAGTCTAACCTCAAAGAAGTAGTGACGAGGGGTCGACATCGACACTTACTACGGGCCAACAATAAAATACAGAAATTCTAAACAGATACGAGACATGGAAATAATAACAATAACATAATTTAACACAGTGAATAAATGACCATTAACTGAAAATAAACTCCATAATCTCTAGCCAACATCTATTAACCCCAAATCAATCTATGTTATTAAATAAATTATAAGCTATCGAACCATAAAGTAATATCAAGTGTAATCAGGCTCCGAGTATTATCACGTATGATTTATGCCGAGGTCGTACGACCCGATCTAAAATTTTACTGTGTGCATTGCCGTGGGTCGAACGACACGAACCATAAATGCATCTATTACACTGCCGAGGCGAACGGCCTTCCATGAGAATAAAGAAGTTTACATCGCTGGTGGAAGTACTTGTGACGCGAAAGGACATAGATTTCTCAGAGATATTAAATATTCATCAATTCTTCCAACATAAGAATTCTAAATTGGAAGTTTTCAACTTTAAAATTTAGTCTCAATCCTATTCAAGATACTTAATATCCATAATAAATATGACAGTACAATTAAAGCACGATGTAAATCTAAGACTACCCGTACATCTCATGAAGTATAGCTACGCATGGACTCTCGTCACCAAGTGCGTACGTAGCTCCCCACACAAATAACTCACAACAAAAATACACCTAAGGGGATGAGTTTCCTCTTACAAGGTTAGGCAAGAGACTTACCTCGTTATCAAGCTTACTTTGTGCCCACAAATTTGTTCTAAAGCCTAAACTCGGTGCCGAATAATCCGAAACTAGTCAAATTATATATAAATTAGTCAATACATGTTCAAAAGTTCATATTTTTAACTATTAGAGTAATTACCTACCCAAAACTGGAAGATTCCTAAAATTCACCCCCAGGCCCACATGCCCGGATTTCGAAATATTTCAAAGATATTTTTTATATATAACCTCACGAACTCAAATATATAATTTTCACCCGATTCCATAATCATATTTATGGTTAAATCCATTTTTATCAAAACCTAGATTTTTTCAACTAAACTCATAATTTTCACAATTTTACATGTTAAAATCTACCCATAATCTATGTATTTAACTTACATTGGGGAGGAATTAATTACCTTCAATAGTTGGGTGGAAATCCCCCTCTTAGAAGCTCCAAAAATCACCCAAGAAGTAAAATAAATGAACCAAAATGGACTAAGTCCCGTATTAAATAGACCTCACCGCCTCCAGCGTTTTCGCTTATGTGGACCATGGGCCACACCTGCGGCCAAAAGCTCGCAGGTGCGGGTGCACCAGAACTGGTGCACCAGTAGCTCCTTTTAAGATCAAACTCGATCCGCGCACCAATTGCAAGTGTGTAACACATATTTCAAGTTCATTGCGAGATCCCTAAAAGCATTCAACACCAAGGTTAAAAAGGGTTGTGTTAATATGTAAGGGAAAAACTCGACAATCTCGTCATCTTCATCAGCTACTGTTGTATGGAAGAGAAGTGAAGTCACTCCCTCATTCCTTGTTGGTTCGTCAAAGTGAGCAGATAAATTCTCAGTGGAAACATATTTTGCGGTCTCAAAAAGCGCCACATTAGCAAATTGACATTGCAACTTGGACGCTTTTAGCTCGAGACTTTTATCAAACACTATGTCCGCAATATTCATGAGCCATTCACCGTCCTTGTCAGCGGATTCCTTCGGTTGTATAGTATCCAAAAAATCAATTTCAACGCTTTTAGTATTTCCTCCAATCATATGAGTAACAGGGAAAGGGAGCTCCGCTGATTTATCAGCTACTAAATCAACCACTATCGGTGGGGCAATGAAGTGGGCATTCACATACGCATCATCAGCCCTAGGATCGTTCCTTGTGTTGAACAATGATTCTGCAAGTATTCGCGTTGCCGGCACTTTAAGTTCAACATCCTCCCCATGATGAGTACATTCATTTAATAATTCCTTGGCATCGCTGGACGAGTCAATTTGTGAGCATGGTTGTTCTCCTTGCGGATTTTTATCGAACATTTGGTCCGCCTCAGAATGTCCAGTATCCAAATCAGATGCAAATGCAATTGAGATGGGAACAATGCTCATAGAAGGAATGGGACACACCTGGGTCTCTGCCATACGTATCGAGCTTGCGAAGGTCTGTGCTCGAAAATGCAACTTCAACTTCTCCTTGAAATGGTTCCAATCATAGAATTGCTTGTTTCGATATAGCCGATCGAACCAAACGAGGGCATCACCTTCAAGGTAGAAGTAAGGAAGAGGTAGCCAATACTCCTCGGAGAAGCCAATGAAGTGGAAGTACCGCTCGACTCGATAAATCCATCCCGTTGTGTCGCCGGTGCTGAAATGATCTAGTATCACTTCGTCCATTGGAGTTCGACTCTCAATGAAAACACCAATGTAACAAATAGGTACTATATCAATATGAACTAGAACTCAATTACAAATTCGGATAACAACGCAACATTCAAACTACTGAAATACAATAAGAAATACTAGAATGTAAAAGTAGCTAAGGATAAAGGTAAGAAGGGGATGAGAAGGGGGACGAGGAGAAGCATATACTTTTCTTCACAATACGCATAACCCCAATATCATTGATCATAGCCTTTTTAACCGTTCAGTTCTTAGGCCACTACTCAATCCTGATCCCATATTAACCTGGCCCAATTGCTAGTTCTCGGCCCAATAGCTCTTCCCAACCCAATAGTTATTTTTGTAACATCTTTGTTGCTATCCTTACTGGGTTGGGGCTGATTCATAACAGAGAGCAACAAGCTCTCGTAGCTCAGTTGGTTGGAGTGTTCGCTTAATTAGCGACTCTCGACAAGAATATTTTTTTTATTTTATATGTCGCTTTAGTTGTATTCGTTGCGCGAACAAATACAATCGATACATGTGTTACAATTGACACAAGTTGTATTCGTTGCACGTTTGAATACAAGTGATACAAATTAGTAATAATTGAATAGCAACTACAAATGATAATTAGACAAATTATAATTACTAGGCTCAAAATTATAGTGGTTTATGAAAATTTCTCCGTTTATAAAATGAAAGAATAGGATGTGGTTCATTATAAGAAATTTAAGACTTCTTATCCCAGGAGCTTATCGGCATCACCTTCGAACTAATATCCTCGGGTCAAACTAGTTTTTAAATATTTTTTAAGATCGCGCTTTTAATACGCATGTGTTGAGATGTTCCAAGCTCATTATCTAGTATCTACTGATTTTGCCTAATTTATTTACGCATTTCATAAACACTTAAGATACTTATTTACAATCAAAAATCACTCAAAAGTCATAAGTGAATTACTCCCACTATAATTTTATAATTTATAGGAATTTTTTGCTTGATCAAGTCTTTACGATCTTATCCCTAATATATTTTGTAATTTCCAAAATATTCTTCCTAAAGCTTAACTTAATTATCTCTTGATTCTATTTTTGCACTCTTCTTTTTGTAAATTGAATTTAATTAAATAATTTTTCTGTAAATATGTTTGAAAATATTTCAATCATTTAACAAAAAATGTGTTTATCAGTATCTAAGTTACTTAATGTATTGCCTGCTTATTGTCAATTTAAACACTCATATTCAAACACGTAATTATTTATTTATAAAATTAATTTTAATCGTAAACAATTTTCACCACTTGATGATTATCAACTGCTTGTAATTGCTAATCTAAACGGATTCGTAAACGGCCAACACAGATAAAAACGTACCGGCCACCGGGTGTTTATACCCAATTTAGTTACGTTAGCCATAAACAATAAACTAAAGTTTATTACTAGTGTCATTTTTAAATAATAAAAAATTTAAAGATGGAGAGATCTAATAGGGCACTGTAATAAAATTTAAGGTTGCTATACATTTCTTTCTTTTATTTCCCTCAGTTTTTCTTCTAACACTGTCTTCACTCTTCATGGCTGAAATTCAGTGGCGAAACTAGAATTTTTTTAAAGGTGTTCAAATTTAGAAGAAGTGAAAATTTTTCCGACAAAAAGTGTTCAATATATGTTATATACCTTTAAAACGTAATATTTTACCTACGTACATAATACTATTTTTCGACGAAGAATGATCAATTGACCAGCCTTAGTGTTAAGGCGGCTTCGCCACTGCTGAAACTTATTGCTAAGGAGACAAAGCATATATATTACTTGTTGCTAAGGAGAAAGTTAAACTAATATTTTTATTGAATACATGAAAGTACCTAGAAAAAAAGTAGTTTGCCTCCTCTTCATCTTCTTTTCTTTTATGAATAAATCCTACTAAGGAGAAAATTAAACTAATATTTTTATGACATGTATCATTTATTTGTGGGTTGGGTATAAAACCCAATGAGAAAAGTTTTTACCGTCAATACATATTCCAACTTCCAAGTATAATGAATCCAATATGTTCTCGGTTGTTTCAAATAGACCCTCGGGTCAGGAATACTGTTAGTCTTGTATTTTCTTATTTTCCGATTCTTAATATTATTTGAGTTCTTTTGTTTGATTTTATTATTATTTGGTTGTTATCTCTGTTTGTTTTGCTTCGATTGTTTTTTTAATATCTTGACGTTATTACTGTATTGTTGCTGTATTCATGTCACATCAGAGATGATGACATCTTTGTTATCTTATAAATTCTTCTGTCATGCAGAATGAATCTTACCACACAGACGTGGAGAGATACATTTGTGCTTATTAGTCAAAAATATCTCCAAGCTTTGAGGTCACTTTCTCCCTTTTCCATTGATGATAATAAAACAATAGGAAAAATGGGCATGCTTTATATTTGCAAATATTGAAACTTCTTATTTGTAAATTAATATTTACAGATTAGTTTGTCGAATATTTTAACTTCCACTTTTAAATAATAATAATAATAACAATTATTGAACAATAATAATAATATTACATATCACAGAAAATAACATATTCGAGTTTGAAAACAGAAAAAAATGTGATAGAGCATTTTCCTTTAATTAGTTTTAAATGAAGAAACATTCAATGAAGATTTAATTGTATATATTGGACTACGGAAGCGGCTCTGCTCCATTACAATTTGTTCAATTAGATGTCAATATAGCTTTGAATAAGTAACACGTGTCCTTGTTAATTTTTAAAGAATAAGATTATTTTATATATATATATTAAAACAAAAAAAATTACATGTTAAACCAAGTGACTTTAATAATAGAAAATTAATAAATAAAACAATCTCGTCCTTTAAAATTAACAAGGACACATGTTACATATCCAAAACTATATTAAACGGAGCCGCTATACCACTGGACTACAATGTTTTTCAGAAATTATTGCTGGCTTTTATATACTCCTCCTCCCATTCTAGGATTCAGTAAACTTTCTTCATCATTTGTCGGTCTATCGTGTCTCCTCTCTTTCAATTCCACGTGCTATCCAAGAACCAAAGAGCCCCAAATTCCTTGCATAAGAAAACTCCCAGAAAGTCAAAACAAAAACAAAAACAATCCCAAAATCCCATCATCTCTAAAATGGGATCTTCAATCCAAAGAACGGTATCCATTTTCGTAGCTTTCTTCCTATGTTTCACCCAAATTTCTCCCATTTCTAGCGAGGAAAAAGTGTCATTGGCTTTGTATTACGAAAGCCTCTGTCCTTATTGTTCCAATTTCATTGTTAATTATTTACCTAAGATTTTCAAGAATGGACTCATTGATGTTGTTGATCTTAAGCTTGTTCCATGGGGCAATACTAAGCTTCAAGCAAACAACACCTTCAAATGCCAGGTTCATTCCTTTTTTTTCTCTCCCTATTTTTCTCTTTTTAGTTCCACACAACTATAGCAGAGACAGATTTACCAGTTCTAGTTAGTGGGTTTAGATTGTTAAATTTATGCAACTTATTACTCCCATTTTATGTGTTGTTGTTTGACTTGGCTCAAAGTTTGATAAAGTTTTTTTTTTTTTTTTTTGAAACTTGTTTTCCATGATAAAACATTAAGTTTAAAGTTAAATTATTTTTTTAAACACAGAAATGTATCATTCTTCATAGGACACCCTAAAAAAGAAAGGGTATCACAGTGAATTGGGAGTAGAGGTGGCAATTTGAGCCCAAACTCATTTGACCCGCTCAACCCGGCCAAGGATGGACTAGTCGTTGACTCTCCGTTTGTTGAACTCAGCACATCTTGTCCAACCCATTTCAGCCCATCTAAAGTTGGGCTTATTTTTGGTCCATTGATCCATGAGTAACATTGCTTAAATATTTTAAGCTATTTTTTTGTATCATATGTTAAATAATACCATAACAAAAGAAAAAAATAGTCTTATTTAATAATTAAAAAATTCGTAAGAAAACAATACACATTAATTAAAGCTTGGTGAGAGTTGGGCGGATGGGCTATGGTCCAATTTTTAGTCCAACTTGACCCAACCCATCTCATCCAAGTTACTTTTGAGCGGGTCATATTGACTCAGCCCATTTTGACCTGTCCAAAATCAGCCCAACCCACTCATTTGACACTCCTAACTGAGACATAGGGAGTAGTACTTTTGCATGTGTATTATGGTTGAATAGACATACAAAAAGGAAAGAGTATGACGTAAATTGGGACATAGGGAGTAGTACTTTTGCATGTGTATTATGGTTGAATAGACAGACAAAAAGGAAAGAGTATGACGTAAATTGGGACATAGGGAGTAGTGCTTTTGCATGTGTAGTTGTGTACTATGGTTGAACAAAAAGCAATGAGTTCAACTGAGCTCGTTGAAAAGGGCTAATTCAAATTTGTAGCCGATCCATAATTCAAATTTGTAGGTTCTGACTCAAGAGAGTGGCTTCCGAAATGTATATCTATAACTCAATCTTTACTTGTTTTTATGAACATATGTATAAGGTTTGATCCCGAAACATTGGGGTCTTCCGAACCTGCGAACCCATTGTATAAGGTTTGATCCCGAAACATTGGGGTCTGCCGAACCTGCGAACCCATTGTTATATATGTCAGGGGCGTATGTAGAGTTTTACATACGGGTTCAATTGAACCCATAACTTTCGACGCGGAGTAAAAACTCATATGTAAAGATTTATTAAAATTGCAAAAATAGTAGATATGAACCCATAACTTTACAAATATAATGGGTTCAAGGCTAAAAACTTTAAAAGTTGAACCCATAGGGTTTAAATCCTGGATCCGCCTCTCATATATGTATGTGCATACTATGAAGCATACTTAGAGATTTATGAAACTCTTTTTGTCATGGTTGCAGCATGGTAAAGCTGAATGTTTTCTGGACACTGTGGAGGCGTGTGCAATTGATGCCTGGCCAGATTTGGTAAGCTACTGATCAAAATTGTTCCTTCTGGTCATTTGTATTTTTCTGAGCAATTCACACATAGTTCAGCTATCAAAAAATGATTTTGTGATTTTACTATCATAGCGGGTGTGGCTATGTCCACTTTAGTGCAAGAAAGGTAGTTTGTTGACTTTACTGTTATACGGGACAATTCAGTGACCATACGTGAATCTAATCTAGCTTAAACTCAGGGGCGGCTCAATCATATTTGAGCCAAATTTTTTAATAAAATTTTACTCGAAAGTTTCAAGCTCATACGTTGCAAAACAATAAGCTTCACTTTTAGTCTTTGAATCAACACTAACTTCTACTAATTTCAATACAGGCTTATTTGTGGAGTTTAAAATCTTATTGCTTTATACTTTCAATATGGCTTTCTCAACATGTTTGTGATGATGATTTAAGTGTTAGATTAGGTACAATATCTTTTCAAATTTTCCATCGCTTAGTACAGAAGGAGAAAAGAGTGAATATATACGTTGTACTACTCCAACGAATGATATAGCTTTTGAACTAGATAGACATGTCATAACGTACGAAATTTAGATTATAACAACCACATGATGCATAAAATGCTCTACAATTTATATCGAGTAGTCTTCTTTGTACTTCCTTGGTGTTTTTCCTTCATACTAGATCTCCAGAAAATGTTTTCCTATACTCGAAAGGCTATTCTTATTTCCGAAAGTAATACCCAGCCATCAGAATCATCATTAAAACAAAATTTTCTTTTTCTTTTTTTATATAAATATTGTATTTTTCATCAAAAGTACTCAATGTTTAAAGAAAAATTAATTCATTACTAGTAAAAAATGGGGCCTTCATTATTTTGGGCTTAAGGCCTTTGCTTTAGCTGCCTTATGCTAAAGTCGACCCTACTTAAACTATGTTAGAGAGTTAGCAAATAGCTGGTTACTTCTATATCTAACTAAGGAGGTTATTCTAAGTCATAATTTCATTTTTATTGGATATTTGATGCAGAATGAACATTTTCCTTTCATTTACTGTGTGGAAAGTCTGGTCTACCATAAGAATTATACCCAGTGGGAAACATGTTTTGAAAAGCTGAATTTGAAGGCAAAGCTTGTTAAAGATTGTGTTGGCAGTGGGCGAGGGAAAGAGGTTAGTTCTTTTGAATTGATTTAAAGCTAGTCCTGTTCTTTCTGTTTCTTTCTCTTTTGTGTTTTGGGTGTTATTCTGAATTCTTTTGGTAAGTTGGTATTATTTCTGAGTTACACTGCTCTAAAGATTTCACTTTGGGTTTAACAATTCTAAATCTATTTGAAAGTTATTTCACAACATAATGTGCAAAAGAAAAAAACGGTGGTATCAAGAGACAAATTTGAGTTGTGCAAAGAACTTGTTGGGATGTGCTCCAACTAATTGTTACCTCCTTTAGTTGAATGGGTCTTTTTTTTTGTTGGGGGGGGGGGGGGGGGGG
>ML295052.1:0-13950 GCA_005239495.1 Nicotiana undulata | reverse complement strand
GGTGGGTTTTCTGTGGCGTCCATCCCATTCTCAAGTTGGCAATAGACATGTTCAAATTTTTCATATGTGCTGGAGGCCAATTCTTCTTAAAGTTGGCAGAGGCGTTTGAGTTTCCGTGGAGATTTTTTTTTCCTTTTCTGTCGTTTAATTTTTCCTTGGAGGCCAAGAGCGAGTAAGTCTCAGACATGGCGTGAGAGAAATAGTTTGTGAGTAAAAATAGAGTGTGTGAACGGTGTGATAGTGAAGTGTATAAATCAAAAGACTCTTATTTTTTCTGATTGTGTAGTGGTTTGTTGAGTGTTTCGACCGAGGCTACCAAGTGTAAAATCCCTTACTACAGACTACAGGGATATTATTTTCTTCTCTTAGGCCGTGGGTTTTCCCTAGGGCTTTCCACATTAAAATCTTGATGCCCATGTTTCTCTTTTTATTCTTTGTATAAAGTATCTCACTGTCAATTGTTATTCTTGTAATCACTGTGAATATTTTTTCTGCGTGCTATTTCCCCCCACATTTCATACAATGAAGTTTTGGAGACTAAGCCAGCTTTGGTCAGCAATTATATCAGACTTGTGGCTGTTGGCGAGTTTGTGAGTTTATTAAGGCTTCTCTATTCATTATGAACAGATTGACAGAAGAAAGTACCATTCTTCAGGATGAGTTTCTGTTCATTCTTGTGAAAACGCACAGTAACATTTAAAGAGATTTGGAGCCCGTTCTCCATCCCTTTTTTCCCTTCGTCAGATTTCTTTATTGAATCATTCTTCTTTCTCTGTTTCTCATAAAGCAAATGCATGGATGTCGTTCCTCACACCTTTCACACATTGCATTATAAGTTTTCACTTTAGAGTTGAGTAAGAGGGATCATGGTGCCTTTTGCCGCCTTTCTGCCCTTAAATGATTATCTGCTTCTCTGTCCTAAAGTTAGGTCCTATATGCTCCTGTACAACAACAACAACAACTACCCATTAAAATCTCACAAGTGGGGTCTGGGGAGGGTAGAATGTATGCAGACCTTACCCCTACCCCGATAGAGAGGCTGTTTCCGGGTCCTATATGCTCCTGTATTTTGGGTTATCCAGGTAGCTTACGACATAAAATTTAGGTAACAAGTTCTTTGGGCTAGGAGATTTCTTGCTGTGCTGAGACTGGAAAGACTTGAAGATTTTGAGATTAATGAAATTATCTAGAAGAGCTTGAAAGCTAGTCCTCGGCATTCATCTGTTTGGCTTGAAATCCAACAACAAAAGAATCATTAGCTTTGGAGCTTATTGGAAGCGAACTTGATTTGTAATGAATTTTGATGGAACAGATTTTATTTGGTATGATGTTTTGTTCGTCTTGTAGTATTCTTATATATGTTCTGTGAATTAATGTTACTTAAATCTTATTTGCAGCTCGAACTACGCTATGCAGCTGAGACAAATGCCCTTCAACCTCCTCATAAATATGTGCCGTGGGTGGTTGTTGATGGCCAACCGCTTTATGATGTCAGTTTCTTTTAACTCTACGATTCAGTATTTGCATTTTGCATTATCTAGCGCTATAGTCCTTTCCTAGCAGCTTTTCAGATTATATTTTTGTCTTCTTTACCGCGTGCCCACCACCAACACACACGCACACATTCCCCCAACTCCCACCCGCCCCGGCATTGCCTGGATATAGATTTCATAACTATAAGAAGGTTGCCAGCAAATTCACTATAAGGAGCAGACTTCAGCCTTCTGAGTTGATTCAGAGCTCTTTACTTCTGAAATTGCCTTCTGCGCTCTCAACAGTTCAGCAATAGTCTTTTCTATAACTATCTGCTTTCTGAGTTTTGTTTTGTATGGTTTATAACTAACGTAAAATGACCTCTACACCCGGGTGAGGGGGAGGATGGAAGTTTCGTAGGTGAGGGGCGTGATCAAGAAGTTTGTAAAGCTCAGAAACCACCGGTTATGGTGCTGTATGAAAATTATCCTCTATGACGATATATTTCCTCGTTGCAGGAGTACATGGACTTCATGAGCTACATCTGCAAAGCTTACAAAGGAGCTCCAGTGCCAGGTTGCAGCTCAACTGTCCATGTCATTAGAATGGGAAGGAAATTTACTCCTTTCTGTTTAATGCATACAGCCACTTCCAAGTTATCAACTATAGGTTCAGCTATTACATCATGGATGAACCGCGTTAATCTGGCCGCAGCTGCGTAATCCACAAGCTGCTGTATCGCGTTGCGTATAATATAGAGCTCCTTGATGCTGGTTCCTTTTATGAAATGATGAAATACTGTAGTTGGTTAATGCATTTGTAAAAGACTTATCATGATGGATTATAATGAAGGTGTTCAGTTCTCTAATCAGCGGTTTATAGGTAATGTTGTAATATGAGAATTTGGTTTAATTTGGGATGTGGGAATAGAATGTTTGGATTTTTAGCAAGTTGTCTACATGAAAGCAGCCATGTCTCTGAGCTTGCATTTTTAGCAACTAGTATATATTAGCAAAGGCATGTGGGCAGCCGTCCTACATTCACACAGCGTCATGGGAAGGGTCGCACGTTAGGGGTGTGATGTAGGCAGCCTATCCTGATGCAAATATCAGTGGCTAATTGAACTCGTGTCCTATATATTAATAGAGGCATATCTAAGAGCAAATTTTGTGAATTTAGAATGAGCGTGATCTTATTTTACGCGCACATTTCAATTTTTCGTTCTACTTTCCATGTGTATCTATTGAGGAGTGAGGCTACCCTAAATCTAAAACTAAACTAAAACCTTGTATTTTTTGCATTCCGCCAATACATTCCGCAATACGAAGAGTATATTCTGACATACAAGAGTGTATATTTGTTCAAGATATTCTCTTACAAGGAATTGAATTGTTGCCCATGATATAACGTGATGAAACAACTTATTAAGCAGACAAATAAAGTGGAATAAATACTTAGTAACAAAAACTTTGTTATTGAATATAAAAATGTGTCATGATATTTGGGACAGACTAAAAAAAATATTACATGAATTGGGACAGATGGAATATTTATTATTATTATCTGGAGAATGAAACTTGATTTCCTAGCTAGTAGCTACAAATGAACATTATTAATTTTAGGGGTGATAACATTGATAATAGATCTTGGATTAGCTTTTCTTCCAGACTTATCTTTCATCAATTTCTGGTTAATTCTGTTGAACAAAAACAATGAGTACAGTTGAATACGTTAAGGAGGGCTAGATCTGTTTCTGGGCTATAGTTTGGTTAGTTTAAGTTATATTGTGGTCAGTTGCGGAGGTTGTAGCCAGTGGGAATAGAACCAATGACCTTACAAAAGTTTTGAACCCCTTGACTACTGAAATATGCTTTTAGGTTGTGCCAAGGCGATTCAAACATAATATATAGAAGCAAAAACAGATTTTGCCTTACATATACAGTGTAATTTTTTTGCGAAGAGGATTCGGGTGAACACCCTCCCGCCTCCCTAAATCCGCCCTTGATTGTGGTTCTTATATGTGTGTATGCATAGTATAAGCACACTTAGAGATTTATGAAATTTTCTTTGTGATGGTTGCAGCATGGTCCAGCTGAATGTTTTTTGGACACTTTAGAGGCTTGTGCAATTGATGCCTGGCCAGATTTGGTAAGCTACAAATCAAAATTGTACTTTCTGGTCATTTTGTATTTTCTGAGTAATTCACACATAGTTCAGTCTTCAGAATGAGTTTCTGTTCGAATTGGCGCTTGAAGGGAACTTGATTTGTGAAGAACTTTGATGGAACAAATTTTATTTGGTCTGATATTTCATTTCTTATGTTCTGTGAATTAATGTTACTTGATCTTATGTGCAGCTCGATCGAATTACGCTATGCGGCTGAGACAAATGCCCTTCAACCTCCTCATAAATATGTACCATGGGTTGTTGTTGATGGCCAACCACTTTATGATGTCAGTTTCTTTTTGCTCTATATTTTCTGAAATTGCACTTAGCATTCTCTAGTGTAAGCTACATCTGCAAGGCTTATGAAGGAACAACTCCGATCTCCGGTTGCAGCTCATCTGTCAATGTCATTAAAATGGGAAGAAAAAACAATCCTTTTTGTTTAAAACAAGCAGCCATCTCCAAGTTATCAACTGCAAGTTCAACATTTACTTCATCGGTGAATCGCGTAAAGCTGGCTGCATCTGCATAATCCACTGGCCGCTCTATTGTGCTGCTGCATGTAATATAGCAAGTTCTTTGATGCTGGTTCTTTTTCATGAAATGATGAAATGCATTTGTGAAATATTTATCACGATGGATGATAACGAAGGTGCCCAGTTCTCAAACAAGCTACTACAACAACAACAACAACCCAATAAAATCCCACCAATGGAGTCTGGGGAGAGTAGAATGTACGCGGACCTTACCCTTACCCCAGAGGGGGTAGAGAAGTTGTTTCCGGGAGACCCTCGGCTCAGAGACAATAGATATATGACAATAAAATCCGAAAAATAATATCAGTAACGTGAGACACATCAAATAAATGGAAAAGCAGTAACACAAATATTATGCAAAAGTGTGAAACACAACATAAATCGCTAGCAGAGCTAGACAAAACACTATCATACTCGTTGGTACAAAGAGGGAAATCGAGACAAAGAGGAAAACCGCTCTACTACTCGTTAACCTACGACCCTAATGCTCGACCTCCACACCTTCCTATCAAGAGTCATGTCCTCGGAAATTTGAAACCGCGTCATGTCCTGTCTGATCACCTCGACCCAATACTTCTTAGGTCGCCCTCTACCTTTTCTTGTACCTGCCAAAGTCAACCGCCCACACCTCCTAACCGGGGCATCTAGGCTTCTCCTACTATTCGTATAGTCTACCTTTTGCATGTATGTATCTGTATCCAGTGGCAACCGCCCACGCCTCCTAACCGGGGCATCTAAGCTTCTCCTACTATATAGTATAGTCTACCTTTTGCATATAAACTGTCCACACCTCCTAACAGGGGCATCTAAGCTTCTCCTACTATATAGTATAGTCTACCTTTTGCATACGCCCACACCTCCTAATCGGGGCATCTAGGCTTCTCCTACTATATAGTATAGTCTACCTTTTGCATATATGTATCTGTATCCAGTGGCAACCACTCACACCTCCTAACCGGGGCATGAAGGAGGTTCAAAAATTATTTTTTGTAGCTAGTGAGAATTGAACCTATGATCTTATACAGGTTTTAAACTCCCTTAACCACTAAGCTACATTTCTAAGTTGTGCTAAGGGGGTTCAGAACTTAATATACAGAAGTAAAAAAATAGATTTTACCTTTATATATAGTGTAATTTTTCGATGAAAGGAGCGGGGTGAACCCCCTTCCGTCCCTGTCTGTATCAGTTCCACCCTTGGCATGTGTTCTCATTACGTGATATGTTTTGTTTTTTTGGTTAAACATATACTAATATTAGTTAGTTAATATTCTGCAGAGTATTGGTTGTGAAGCAATATCATCGCTCACAGACAATGAGTAGTCTACTACTACATTTACACTATCATATCCCAAGATGTTTCTTTCGAAAATAGTTCTTAGGATGTCTGCTCATTGGTAAACACCAGAGTAATTACCAAAAATAGTTCCCCACTACATGAATGAGCTCTATTGCTCTTGCTATTATGTGATGTGTTTAACATCATATAAGTAGCAACAACAACAACAACTCAGTATTAATCTCACTAGTGAGGTTCGGGAAGGATAGTGTGTACGTAGACCTTACCCCTACCCTTATGTGATTATCATCACATAAGTAGCAACAACAACAACAACCCAGAATAATCTCACTAGTGGGGTCTGGGGAGGGTAGTGTGTACGTAGACCTTACCCTACCTTGGGGTAGAGAGGCTGTTTCTAATAGACCCTACCTTGCTCTTGAGATGACTCGAACTCACAACCTCTTGGTTAGAAGTGGAGGGTGTTTACCATCAGAGCAACCCACATAAGTAGATTTCCTTGAAATAATTTTACAGTTCTTTATTACTCCAAAATGATCTGAATATTTTCCTGCTTCAAATGGGTAAAAATGACTTTGCATCATTGATAAACATAATTAATTCATTTTCTTTATGATTTTACAGTTGTTAACTTTAGTCCCCTATTACATCCTATTACATGTTTCAATCAACACTATATTATTATTAGTTTCCTATTAATATCTAACCAAACACCAAAATAAAAAGAAATGTCTTCCTATAAAAAACATTTTCATGAAAATTAATTCTCATAGAAAATATTGTGTATCTCTAACGTTATTGCTTCACTATAAAGCAATATAGCATTGTGTTTTGCCTATATGTATATGGGAACTAAAGATCGTTGCATTTAGGGGTGTTCATGGTTCGGTTTGAGCCGGTTTTTCCCTAAAAAAAACCGGGGCATTTGTATCTATATCCGTTTTTTGTGTCACGTTTTTACTTGTGCCCGCTTTGCAAAAAATTTTGCAAGCGTACCCGCTTTTTCGCATAACTTCAACATACAGGGCTGAAGTAGCAAAGGCAATCACGCAAAACTTCAGCATTCTAGTAGTCGGGCCTAAAGTTCAGCTCTAGAGCTGAAGTTTTTGTTGTTGTAACTAGCAAACTTCAGCTCTAGAGCTGAAGTTTTTGTTTTGTAACTGGGGAACTTCAGCTCTAGAGCTGAAGTTTTTGTTCTATATTTGATTAACTTCAGCATGTTGAGCTGAAGTTTTGTTCTATATTAGATTAACTTCAGCACGTTGAACTGAAGTTTTTGTTCTATATTTGATTAACTTCAGCATGTTTCATGCTCTGGCGTTTTCTGCTAAAGTGCCTGCCAGAGGAAAGGCTCTAGTGCCCACAGATCTTAGTATCGCCGTTCCTGAAGGAACCTATGCCCGTATAGGTATATTTTTATTTTTTTATTTTTTATCCACTTCATCATGCCAAACACACTTAGATAGAAAATGAAGAAGACGATTGTTACCAATTGCAAAAGAAGAGTCTACTTTAGATATGCACCTTAATTAGTTCATGATTTTGTAAAATGAATAAATACATATATTAGCCGGAAGATAGTCATTCTTAAAAGTCTTGAGGTTTCTCCTTCATTTGTTTGCTAGCTGAAAGCAGCAATGTTGAAGTCATCGTTGTAGAAGAAGAAAGAAGAAAATGAAGGAGGAGAAGGAGGAGGAGAAAGGGGATGAAGTTGTTTAAAAAGTGGGTACAAGTTAAAAGTTTAAAAAAAAAATGGGTATAGGTTAAATGGGGGCGACCAAATAGGGCGCCCCGTACAATTTTTACAAAGAAACCAAACCAAGTAAGTCATTTTTTAAAATATTGGAACCAAACCAAACCAATTACGTCGGTTTTTCATTGATTCGATTTTGGTCGATTTTGTGATTTTTTCGGTTATGCATCGGGTTTTTTCTTAAATATCAGACATACACTACCAAACGCATATCCCGACGACAACATTTTCAACGTAACACTATCAAATTAATTGCTATTTGAGAAATCTATCATTTATCAAGATATATTGATGATAATTGAATCAAATAGTGGTGAATAATTAAAGTACTCAATTGAATGTTTAACATGAAATAAATTCTTGTAATTAGCAAAAGAAAACTAGCAATCAAACTAGAATGTAAATGCAAAGAATTAGATTATTATAATAGCAATGAATTAGACTAAAAATATAAATGACTAATATGTACCATAAAATTTTAAAAACTTTATATAAAAATATACATATATATAGGTGTAATAATAAACTTAAATAACTACTTTTATAGTCGGTTTGGTTCCTTTTTTTTCCGATTATTTTTTGATAAAACCAAAACCAAACCAAATGTAAAAAGTATCATTTTTTTTTTTTATCGATTTGATTCGATTTTTTATGAAGTTGCATTATTATGTTTCAAGTAAGCAATCCTTCTCCTTGACAACTTCGAATACAGTAACAAAGAAAACTTTCAAAAAAGGGTTCGAAAAGAAACAAAAAGAAAGTACTAATAAGTCCGTGGTCGGCAGGATTCGAACCTGCGCGGGCAAAGCCCACATGATTTCTAGTCATGCCCGATAACCACTCCGGCACGACCACTTGATGAATTATAAACTGAGTTATTGTTATATAATATCAATATAGTTCTAAATATTTTATTAGGAAAAAAGTTAGAAAAGTATGCATGAAATTGCACTTAACTTCTTAAATTCTTCAATTGTTAAGAAGATCTGACCCAACTATAAAGCCCATATACTAATATATGGTTACATGTTAGTGTCATGGCGAAATCAAAAATTTTTTTAAGGGCGTTCAAATTTGAAAAAAAATAATAAAAAATTCCGATAAACGGTGTTCAATATATGTTATGTACATCTAGACCTAATATTTTATTATATATATAATATAATTTTTTGAAAAAACATGATTAATGAACTACCTTGGGACAATGTAACTTCGCCCCTGACATGATGCTGAAATCATCACTTTGGATGGAGTTGTTGCAAAGAAAAGGAGATTCGCAAAAAAAAAAAAGCTAATTGCAGGAAAAAGAAATATATAGCAAGAGGTAGGTGCCAACAAACATATCTAATTTTAAATCTAGAGGTGCAAAAATGAATTTCTTTTCGCACACTTGCTCTTTCGTGAGAGTCGATGCACATTTTAAAAATATTATGAATATATATAAGTGCCAATAGGGCGGAAGCAGACGTCAGAAAATATGTTCGATCGAATCCAATAACTTATGCTTAAACATTATATTTTATGTTTAGAAGTTCAACCTTCACAAACTTACATCTTGCCTTAGTGCCGATCAAGTTTTGTCACTCAGAGACAGATCCAGTATTTGAAGATTTCGGGTGCCACACTATCCAAATACGATAAAGTTTGGATTATTCATCTTTTTGATCCATATAGACAAATCGACCGAATATGCAGGTTTGTGTAGTTATATTCACTTTTAGATATTAGACTAAAGATTCCTAAGTAATCTTTTTCTTGTAGGAATTGAAGCCTTATTCTCTAAAATTTTGAGAAAGATCTTGCGTTAGAAAATCTGAACCTGTATAAATCATCTACAATTGTTACTTCAATATATTCATACTCAATTAAATATTATGTATTTTTGCGGATATATAGTTGAAAAAGAATCAAGGATTGTAGCCTTAACCTAGTCATTTGCACTTAGGGTAGACTTTGGTGAAAGATCAAATTAACCCTTTAAAATGTTAAAATACACTATAATCAACGTTCATCATTTAAAAAAATAATTATATTTACGATTCAAACATATATTTATTCGTATTTATGTGATTTTTAAAATTTAATACTTATCAATATGGGGTATACGCTTAAATGACGTACCCATAAATTAAAATTTAAATAAAAGGAAAGAAAAAGGTCTAGAACTAATTAAACCCCACCCCACCCTCCAAAAAAAGCAAACCGGGATTAATAAACTTCTCTTACATATATACATGTATATATAAAATTTCAACCGTTGCGTCCGAATGGCGTGGCACCCCAACCCTTCAACGTAGATCCGTCCCTGATGTCATCTAATATAATCACAACATCAAAAGGAAAAGTTTGACAGAGATGGCTGCCAAACTGCAGCTTGAATTCGACTACTAATTAATCATTTACATTTTTTTCAGTACACTAGCTCATATATATGTATATTAGTTCGGTCTTAAATGATTCGTTTGGTCTAATCTTCCACTAATATGTTATATATTAGTCAAGATTCTTTTAAAGCTTTAAGTAACTTTTTATATCATTATGCCCCAATATTGTATAAATAATGAAATTACTAATTACATATATAAATAAAAGAGTTTTTTTTTTTTTTTTTGACGATAAAACAACTTGGAATTAATATGTATAGCCAAAAAGAATTGCTAGGTAATAAAAGTTAAAACTATGGTAGTCTGTATAAAACTTACACCAAATAAAAAGCATTAAAAACGCGTCAGGTAGGGGTCGAACCTACGACTTTCTGCTTAGGAAACAGACGCTCTATCCACTGAGCTACAGACGCTACATGCCACTCCAACTCCCTTGTTCTTTAAATTTCAGCTCATCAATTTGTATACAAGAAGCTCTCTTTGGGGATAAGATTTTATATGAGAATGTTGTATTTCAACTTTTAGATCCATTTTCATCAGAATATAAGTAAATTGGTATAGTAGTATATAGTTGCTGCAAATATTAGCAAAGTCAAATTTTCACTAATATACACTATATAATTTTCTGTTGAAGAGTCTCCAACCAACCACTGTTGGACGGTCTTGCTTCATTCACGACGGTGAACATATTCGATCGATCTTAAACGAGTTTGCATCCATTGCTTTTAACTCGGTATAGTTATATTTGCACTTCGCTAACTTAAAATTTTGAATTATGTCCCAACTAAAAGTATGTGATTAACTTAGATCTTTCATGTGATTTCCTTCTACCTAGAGTAATGCTTCTAATGCATGAGGAAAAATAGCATTTTCGCGTTATTTTTTCGATCTAAAAAAGCCAATGTTATTGCACAAGTCAAATCATTAGCTCTATATAAGATAGTGTATTTATATGTGATATATAGGGAAAAGCTTCAAGTACCGAAGGCAAATGCATATAGAATTTGAAGTTTTCAAGTTCAACTTCGACTCTTGGAGCTATTGTTTTATAATATAAATATGAAACAAGTAAATTTCTTGGCTTTCATTTAAATAATTCACAGCTTCACTTTGAATGGTCATGGTGTAATACTGTAATTCCTTTCTGCCCAAGTTTTGTTAGTGTCTTCTTAGACCGCACTATCTAGGCATGACGTTGCTTATTATGCTAACTAGTTGAAGTAAGTTCGTGTTGAGTTCGGGTCCAAATTAAATTCAAGGTCAAAAAGTAATACGTATGATTAAAAAGAATAATTTGTATTATGTTTTTATGTTTTCACCAAATATTGTATTTCTCCTGATAAAAAATAATTGAGCACACTCAAATTAAAATCAAGATAAATTTTAAATATACCAGTCCGTTTTCAGTCTGATATTCCTTGTGAATCCCGAAGTGATATACCATGTATCATATTTAAGAGATTTTCTTAGAACTCATATCACACACAAAGAAACTGGGAATAACATTACTTAAGTTCCTACAATCTTCTTAACAAAAATAAAACAATAAATGTCCTCACGCCAAAAGAGTTTACTCATCTTGTTAATATTTGATCCTTTTCACTTTTAAAGGAGGCGTTTTTGCAAATGTAGCGATAAAATTATGAAGACCGATAAATAGGAGTTTGGATGCTTACATGTTTTTCTTTAATTTGTGAAGGTAAAAGGTACATAAAGCTATAGTACTTCAACAATTCGAATTACAGAACCAAACATTTTGGTTAAGATGCAACCATGACTGAAGACTAGTGTAGGGTGAGAAGTGATTGTAGAAAGATACTATGTACTATCTCCTATAAGCAACCATAAAATTACAAAATAGACTTAAAAGTGGTATTATTAACTCAACACCCACAAAATTGATAGAGTAAAAAATAGCAACTTTAAGGGCAATGATTTTGAAAACTTGAATGTGAGGACGGGAAATTTTTTTCTATTGCCCCTTATTATAAATAGAATATTAAGCCAAAAAATATTTATTGCTTCTAAACATTATTAAATCAAGAAAAAAGAATATGTAACACACTTTAAAATTACATAATTAGTGTAATGGTTAATAAGGGTAGCTATTTAAGGAAGAGTTCGATGAGAGATGATAATAATCATTAATAGTAGATATTTAAGTGGGGCTCACATAATCATTCTAATAGAAATATGTATATAGGAATGTGCGGGAATGACAAATTTACGTATGGACCATTGATCATAATAACCTTTAACTTTGCTTAACATGTAAATTATAAATTAAATAGGGCCTACTGTTGCAGCAAATTCATACGTGTTACTGAGACATTAAATGATATGGCAAGTTGTAAATTATAAAAAAGTAAATTTGACATTAAACATAAGACCAGAACATAAAAATAATGAAGTAAAAAGTTTATATCTTTTTTGGAAAATATATGTGAGGACTACAAAAGTCCTTTAATTATCTCTTATTATATATAGTAATTTATCGTCCCATTTTACGATATATTCTTTCTATCTCAAGAAGAACATTGAATCAAATAAAATGTCGTCTGCTTTTGTTTTTTTTGTTTTTTGTGAGAATATGATCATTAATTTTAATATTTTAGAATAAAAGATTTTAAATGAAGATTACATAAGAATACTACGAGTCACATTTTTATAGTAAGAATATTCTAAAAAGTTAAAAGTTATTCCTTAGTTTCAATTTATGCGGCAACACTACTCTTTGCATAGTTTACAAGATTGTTATTTGGTCTTAAAATTATAAATTGTTATGACTTATACTAATGCTCTTTTTATGTAGTTTTTAAATATGTTAGTTTTATTTTAAAAAAATTGAAGAATTTATGTCTAATTTCAAGATTAAAATTAAGAACTTTAACTGTGCTCCAAATCGTACCACATAAAATGAAACAGAGGGAATAGCACTTTTCATGTTTTTAAATATTATTAAAACATTATTCATCTCTCTGAAGTCCAATTTAATGTGTAGAACTTTGGAATAGAGAGGTCAAAACACTTGCTTTTCAAGGTAAATACAAATATAAGTTCTTACTCCTCAGTTTTAATTTATGTGAACCTATTTTCTTTTTGGTCCGTTCAAAAAAGAATGACTCCTCTTTAAATTAAGAAACAATTTAACTTAAACTTACAATTCTACCCTTCAAAAGAAGCTTTTATACGCACACAAATACTCTAGGCCCGTTTTAAACTTATTTAGGACCACAAATTCCAAAAGTCATCATTCTTTCTTAAACTCCGTGCCTAGTCAAACAAAAGTTGTATTAATAAAATTTTATCAAAATTAGTGTACTAAATCAAAGTAATTTGTAACAAACTCGAAATTCCTCACTATATAATAAGAACGAGAATCACTGATAACAGTCTTGAGATATCAATTGCAACACTCAAACTATTATAACGGAAACTAAGTAACTACGAATAAAGATACGAATGGGGTGAGAAGCAGAACTCAAAGAAAGGGGACGAGGTACAGATTCAGAAGAGGAGATGAGAAGCACAATCTTGATTTCAACATAATTCCTATCCTCTGTATTCCCCTGGATCCCAAATATAATGTCCTAGCATTCTATTTGATTGTTTAGTCATTGGGCCTCTTCTCAATTTAGCTCTAGGCCTAATACTCCTACGTGGATCAACTTTGTTGCACACTTCTAGCCCATTATCCCATACTAAGTCACGCGGGTTCACAACAATACCTCTCGCCTAAAAAAGAACCTTATCCTCAAGGTTCGAGTAAAGCAGAAAATGCAGCAATATCCGCTTGACCTTGTCAACATCAAACAGGAAATGCAAAGCAACAGTAGGAGAGTTGGTGTTGACCCAAGTCACTGCATGGTTTGAAGATTGACAAATGTCTACCAAGTTGAACCAGGTCCATCACGCTATCATAGTGAAATAGACTCATTGGCACGCGAAGAGTTCATGCGTAGGAGATAACAAGTTATGTGAATTATCTGGGAACTAAGAGGTTGTCTCCTAAAGCGAAAAGGTTGCAAATTGATAAGAGGCTAGAGTTTGAATTTAGCAAGGATAGTAACAAAGGAAGGAAGTTGAGTTTAATACAAACTCTTCCACCAAGGAAGAGTTACATTAGAACTAAACAAGAACATCTCAACTACTGGAGCTATATAATGTTGAAGTATTCCTACTGAAGAGTTGCACATAGGCATAAGTGAAATAAGAATTGAAAGCAAAATTCCCAGAGATATTTTACAAGCAGAATCCTTGTGCGACACAAAGGTTACGGACCAGCTAGAAGAACCAGTTTCATTTGTTTGTTTATTGAGTCTAGTTGGTTGTAGTAGGTGA